>JAJHUR010100163.1:0-62106 GCA_027495735.1 Lutjanus campechanus | reverse complement strand
TGTTAATGAACAGAAGGAGAAACTAAAGCATTCATTTTATCTGGAGATTGGTAATGATATAATGTGATTTTATGTAAGTATCAGGTTGGTCTGTGAAGAGTATGATCTAATAACGGTGACAAGCACAGATCAACCTGTGACAGCTGTCTCACATGAATGGGTCCAATGTGGGTTGAGCTTGAGTTCAACAGACCTGCATTATTATGTGTGCATCTTACATAAAGTAAAAAGTGTATAAGATTAGAGGAGAGTAAAACTGTCAGTACTTTACTAACTTCACCTCCAGGCTAAAGCATCAAAACACAGCAGGTTATTGTCTTTTTGGTTCATTTGATTTCCTTGAGTGCTTAGGATTAGTTTCAAGTTGTGGCTTTGTACAGCTGTTTGTTTGTATGCTTTTCTGTATATGTGTGCACGTGCTAATGTGCATGCATGTGTGAACCCATAAAAGTCTGTTGGGGCTCTCTCTGATAAGAGCCGAGTGTGAAACAGCAGCAGATTAGATTGACTCTCCTCCTCTGCAAGATCTTAATCAACCTTCTCTTGTGAAAAATACAAGCATTTAACAGCCTGTCTTCATTTCCTGCTCTGTTTATAACAACGGCAATAATCTTCTGGGGAACGAGCGCTTTAAAAGTCAATGGGGGAATTTAATTGTGATAGTATCTCTATTAAGTTGTAAAAATTGTATGGCCTGAGCATTGAGACATATCTCAGACGGCTGTAAAGATAGCTCATTTCCTTAAAGGAAAACGCCGCCTTCAAATGAAAGATACTGCTAGAAAAGCTACAGTGACTTTTGTTCGAAGAAAATTTATGATAAACACCAGGTTTTGGTTTGAGTAATCATAAATGGCAGATCACAATCTTTAACTTAACATTTAAATGTACATTTGCATCTGTATGTTATATGTCATAGTACAACTACAGTGTCTGATCTGTGGGTTGGGCTGAATTGTGCCGTACACTTAGTCCTGGGAGTGAAGCGAGAAATCTGATTATATAGCACAAGCTATACACTGTATACACAGATATGATACATTTTCTGGAAATTGAATTTTTAATAGATAATATAATCAGCTCGCACCTTGTGTCAATAACTTTAAATCAGTATATGACAAACTTATGTTAGGACCCTCACATAAATGATTATTTTCCTTAATCTGCCGAATCTTTTCTTTATTAAACAGTTCATAAAGAAGTCCCAAGGCAAGACTGACAAGTTAAGTTTAATGCACTCTTCATCAAATGTAATGCCACTTGAAGAACAGAGCCTCGACTTGGCGTTGTTTGTGCAACTTCTAATGTCGAACAAAGTTGGAAGTTGTTCCGTCTCCGTCTGTAATTTTCAACCCGTGCATTTTACATACTGCAATTAGTTCTTTGTTCACCACTGTGTGGTAATCATATGCAAATAAAATAATATTTCGTATAATTTCTTCCAATAGTAGCTCCGTAACGTAACGTTCTCTCGTTCTCTCCTGAAACTTGATTGGATGCTGTAGGATTAGTTCAAACCTTGTTGAAAAATACTAACAGTCTTTAAACTCTTTTTTCTCTCTCCTTTTTTTCTCATTTTACGTTTAGTTTTAATTTTTAGTTTAATTCAATCACCACATTTTTAATCAGTTAAATTCTTAATGGTGATAAATCAATTAATCACTAAAGTGGATCTTGGGAATTAAGTGTTGACTTGCTGAGAATGAATAGTGGTAACATCAGTTGATTGATTCAGGAATTGAAGGGAAATGAATTGATTGTGACGCACTTTTTCAGTAACATACTTTATAATCTAAACTATTAAGTCAAAACAGTCAGGTCCAAGTGTAGTTTCAAATCAGGTCACAAGGTGAGTTGCAGGTCTTTTTTGATTTTGTCTGAAGTCATCACATTTGTGACTGGAGTCTCACTGGAGTCGAAGTCATGTGACTCAAATCCACACCTTTGTCTTTTGGGCTGTAAAATATCAGGAAATGGTTTCTAAAATGCCCATCACAATTTCCTTAGGCTTAAAGTTGTGTCTTCAAATCACTTTTTTGTCCAACCAGATGTCCAAAAACCCAAATATACTCAGATTGTTGTCACATCAGACACAGAAACACATCAGATCCTTACAACTGAGAACAAACAATTTTCCAGATAACAGCCAATGAATTATTTAAATCTTTTAATCAACTAATCGTTGCAGCTGTAGATTTTTTTTTTTGAGAGTGTTTATCTGTCAAATAAGCCTAGATTCTGTCTAGACTGTAAAGCAGCCTTGATGTCATGGAAAAGACAACTTTCTTTTTTAACCGAGCTGTAGATAATCCTGCCAATTTCACTGTTTCTGTCATCTTTCTTGTGGACATTCCCTCCTTGATTTAAAGGAAGACAACATCCAGAATAAATATTTTACATCAAACTAAATCCTAGCTACATATTTATGGGTTTTTTTCTACAAACACACTTAATGTTGGATAAACCCACTCAGAGTCACATAAATGACCCAGTTAATGACCCGCGCACTCACAGTCTCACTCTGACTAGCCTGAACAGTTGGCAGTCCTGGCAGGAGTAATGATAGGAGGATAAGGGTAATAGTTACAAAAGTACTCATTTTTCCTGCCTGGGGCTCTGGATTGCTGGAGCGCTAACACTACATGCATGCACACACACACAGACACACAGTCACACTCAGTATCTCATGAAAACATCCCATACTGTGAGAGGCTGAACCTCTCAGGATTTACCATCCAGAGATTATAGTGCTAAAGCCTTCCTGAGATGGAGGCTGACCTGGCACTTTTTACAGTGGATGGTGAAGAGTGTGAGCGGCTTCTGGTCCGCCTTTAACCTCCTACATGTCAGCTCTTTCAAGTCAACCCTTGACCTCTGGCTCTCACTGGTGTGAAAACTCTAAGCATATAATTTTGCAATGCAAAGGTTTTTTTGTTGTTTTCTGTGAGAGGGGTAGGATTAGCTTGTTTTGTGGTCTTGTTTTTGTGAACTTTGAACTCACGACACTGGAGTCAATAACGTAAATGTTCCATTTAGTTGAGGTGAAAACGATTAATTGGACGATGATTTTCAGAGATGACTAATTGAATGTATGTTGGATAATAATTACAAATTTGGCAGTACTGCAGACTATTGTTCCTTTGGTAAATCAAGGGCAGGGTGCTATTATAATAAAACCAACTCCTTAAAAAAACAGATACATCATTTCTAAAACACTTTATAAATCACAATGTTATTATGGTAGAAGGTTTGGTTGTGGATGACTGTCACAACCTTTTATTCAAAGATGTAAAATTGCCAAAAATGACCAGTTTCTCATTACCTTGTGGTTAGTAAAGTGAATATTTGTAGATTTTAAAAAATTCTTTGATAATAGCATACTGAGTTTTTTTTAGATATCTTTTAAAAGTCATTTGAATACGTTGCCTTTGGCTTTTTCACAATTCTTTGATGGTTATTGGTCAATTAAGAAAACAATTGGCCGTTTAAAGCTATAACATGCAACATTTACACACTAAAATGTCTAAAAGCACTAGACCTATGTTATATATTTTGTTGTGTTGTGTAGTAACCTTATCCCAAATATTTCCAACAATGGTCAAACCCAGAGAAACCTGTAATTTATTGCGCTTCCCACTAGCTGTTAACTTAACTTACTATAGATAACTTTCTATAACTTGTAGGAAAACACAGGATACGTCAGAGACTGAGGAAAGAAGTCAGAAAACATGATAAAACCTAACATGAATAAAACTTCAAAACAAACTTCTTCTGTATGTCACATCAGCCAGATTTTCATCGGCAATGTCTGGACAACAACAACTCTCTTTTGTTTTCTTTTTGTTATGAGGAATAAAATGAGCATGTCATTGTTAATCAGCTGAACTGGAAATACCGTGAAAACCACCTGCTGTGTATTTCCAGTTAAAGAGGCAGCATAATGGCCACTAATTTTCTGAAGCTTGGTGCCCCTTTACTTTGTTTATTTGTAGGTTGCAGTGTGGTCACAAAAACTGAAATTTGCCATCAACATGGCTGATTTTGCCACCCATGTGATGGTCATGCTGAAATGTCATTTTACCCTCATAGTTGGTAACATAGTCACAGCTATACGTTTTGACTGAAGTTATTTAAAGAGGAAGAAGAAGAATTTGTGTCTTGACAGTGGACCTCAAACAGCTGCTTTAATAGCAACAGTTTGACACTCTTGCCAGGAGAGAAAAATTAATCTTTATCTTACAACCATCATTAGGTGTGGCATGTTGTTAAAAGAAATGGACAAGTTGTTCTTTGACTTCACTTGATGGTAATTTCTTGTTAGCAAATGCATTGTTTGTTTTTTTTAGATATAAAAATAGCGTTGGTAATAGCATATCATACATAAAAACAGCTCTGTGATATTTTAACCCTCTGGCAGAGGTTCAAAGCGACGCTCCCATGCAGCTGTCAGAAGGCTGTCCCACTCATGCAGCTCCTGTTGCCTGTGACACAGTGAAGCTGCTCGCCTTTAAGCTGCGATTTCATCCAGTATCCAGAACTTTTTAGTCCTGGGATCTACTTTTCAATGAACTAAAAGGTTCCTTCAGCCCAGTGTTGTCTGACTTTTCTCCATAGTAAAGTGTGAAAAAGCAACAGCTGTTTTTTACACCTCATTTTTGCTCATGAGTATACAACAACAACAACAACAACGCCATATAAAGTGACGGACAGGCATCATTATTTATGACCAGCACAAATGCTCAATAAGGCCTGGAATTCGTTGGTGGTCCCTTGAGCAGGGAATTTTTGGGGGGTAAAATAATGTCCCTGGAACATAATTTAGACCGTAGCCCGTGGGGAAAGTTTCTGTGGTAGAATTTAAAAACATTGTCCCTGGAGGGCAGATGAGGAAACTCAGCAGAAGATGGAACTGAAAAACTCATCACATCCCAATGACCAGTCGGCTTATGTAATTATACATTCCAGTACGAGCGGTATGGACAGATCTGACATGGAGACATTAGTCATTTGACAAGTATCTGCAATGGCGGCACATTAGATTTGGTAAAAAATGACAGAAAAATGGCAGAAGTGAAATATACGGTATCTGGACTGATGCGGTCTGGAGCACAGGCCCTATGTTGGAGCTTTTTAATGAGGTGCAGCAGAAAGATCTAACTATGACCATGTGCTCCAGACCTCGTCACTCCAGATCCTGCTTTAATGGTCCTGTCTGTCAAAGCACTGATTCGCAACCAGAGATACATGTAGGTGGTACATGGGGTAGAAAGTTGGTGAGTAGCTCAGATAAATTTAATAAACAGAGGTTGTGATTTAGGAAAAAGACACATGTTCACATAATTGTGTTTAATAGGATAATAAAAATCAAAATATACTTGCAAACTGGTATGAGGTTGATCTATAGTGAATAAATAAATGACAGCACACCCACTTGTTTCCCACCAACATGAATTAGGTAAAACACCTGTACACCATTTTTAAAAAGTCAGAATTGATCTAAATGATCTCTTCTAAAAAATGGTGGATAAATGAAATAAATGCAAGCGTAACCAAACTGACTGGGGGACAAAAGATCCAAAGAGATTAAGTAGTTGCGTTGAATAGCATCCCTTTTGAAATCAATTCAACCAGAGCTACAAAGATTAATCAATAAGTTTTCAACTATGAAATAGTATAGCCACCTATTTTGATAATCCATTCATCATCAGGGTCAATCTTAAGGAAAAAGAAGTGAAAATTCTCTGTTTCCAGCATCTTAAATGTAGATATTACCTGGTTTCTTTACTTCTATGACTGATTATCTTCGGGTTGTGGACTAAACAAGACATTCAACTTGGGCTTTTGTTAAACCCTGATTGACGTTTTTCACCATTTTCTTACATTTTATAGACCAAACATCTAATGAATTAATTGAGAAAATAATCGACAGATTACTCCACAATGAAAATGTGATGGGTTGATGTCAATAAAGGGTTACAATAGACAAAAAGTTTTGGGGGAGGAGGAAAGTTGACGGCTTCTCAAACAAGGGATGAGAATATTTTGGTACCTCACGATTTGATTCAATCTGGATTCAGAGGGCTATGATGCAATTATAAAATGATTATGGATGCATCTTGACGCATCAAAATTTTAAGCTTTTAAGCTAGGCGGGTAGCGATCGGATTATATCCATCTGCAGTTGGTCACACTCAGCCATCAACACCAAAACTCAAGAAGTGGCTGAGTTTTGAACATAGACATTACGCACAGCTTACGTTTGTTATGTTTCAACATCCAATTAGTTCAGTCGTTAGGAACGTACAGCCCGTATTACAAAATTTCAACAAGTGATAATAAGTTCGAGAATTGGGATCTAGGTTTCCAATTATTGACTTTACTACATTGATTCATAACCTTTCAAGAGAGATTCACGATGCATCTAAAAATAGATTATTTCCCCACCATATCCCAAACACAAGATGTTGGTGCTTTGCAAAATCTGCTGGTCAGAAATCTTTCATTGCATTCAAACTGTGCAAACCATGAACATTAACCAGTAAACCCTCAGTGCTCTTCCACCCCCCACTCTCTTTAGCAGCTTTCCTTTTAGGACAGTTGAACAATTGCAAAAGCAGTGTGAATACTTATTTCATAACTTCACCACACCATTGTGTCATTGAGTCTCCTGAGGGTTACGTGGTGGAAACATCACAACAATAACAACTTAAAACGGTCATATTTTTAGTTGCTTGTGGATATTGGGCCAATGACTGTGGTTGTCAGACACACCTCTATTGTTTTGAAACTGCTGTTACTCAACCGTCCAATCAACCGTTGGGCAAATGATTTTATCCTGTTAAAAACAAAAAGTAAAATTTTAAGCTTTTTTTTTAAAGCATTTTTTTGACAGCCAAGTGTGACTCAGTTCCATTATTGAACTCTTAAAAGTAGATCCTCATTTGACAGAAGTCTTGATGCAATAATCACCCTCACTTTACCCCCTTCTAACGCCTCCATGGCACTCATATAACCCGTTCACCACTGTTCAAGGCTTCCCGGGGGGTTTTGGTGGATGATGTTTAGCGTTTGACGATCGCTTCCAGTATGCGTGACCCAGTTCAGTCAAGCTGTCGTGGCGCATAAGAATCTCCTATCTCCTACTTTTTTGGTGTATCTTCTCTTCTTCCTCCTCCTCCTCCTCTTTCTCTTCCTCCTCAGCCATGTGAGGTTCTCCCCTCGTTCGGTGCATCTGCGTGCCAGCAATTAATAATTGAGTGTTTCATTCGTGTCATCTCTGAATGCAAGGAAGAACCATAAAAGGATGGAAGGAGCCTGGAGGGACGCGGGTGGAGATCAGGAGGAGAAAAAGGAGAAGGAGAATGGATGCTGTTGGAGGGAGTGAGGGAGATGTTGCACTGTGTCAGTAGGGTGTGCTGTCTGCAGCCTCATTAGCTCTGCGAGGAAAGTGTGGAGAGGAGGAGGAGGTGGAAGGAGGGGCGAGACTTTGTTCTCAGTGATTAGAGGAAAAAAAAAACTCGGTCAGCACAGCAAAGCGACTCTGGGTGAGAATATATGTGTCTGTGTGGGGGTGGGCGTATGATAAGTGCATCCATCCTTTACCTTTCTGTAAGCAAAATCCAGCCCCACCTTGCTGATGTCGGACCGGTCATCGATTGTTTTTCTTTCCTCGTCTGGTTTCAATTAAAAAGTCTCACTCCGACCAGGTGAAAATGCTCAGCGATAATCACACAAGCTGCTGCCTTATTAGCACCGAAGCACCTTCAAGCACAGGGTTTGATTTCAGCTCTGATGAGCAGACGTTCTTTTTCTGTGATGAGGTGGCGTTTCAAAGTGCCAACTGGTAAACAGACAGATGGAGGCTTCACACAGAGAAACATCCATTCGAATCTCCAGCTAAGTTGATGCAGTGCATTCATAGCAGAGATAATTACAAGTTTTCACACCCTCGGGTGGAGCTCAACGGTAATACCTGATACCTGATCTGGTGCGGACTGATAGTAAAGCAGCAAACGCTTCATGTGTTTCAGAATAACGCTGTGATGGTTCCTCTACCTTTTCAAAAATAGAAAAATGTGTGTCAGAACAGATGATAAAGCACTGAAGCGCTGCAGAGATGCCCCGGTCTACAAATCTTGTTTTGTAGATGTAGAAAACATGTTTGTTTGGCACAGACGCCAGCAAATCACCACCGTGAATTTGATGCAGAAATGACGACTGGCACTAATCGTTAATCATATTGCAATTGCAATAAAGGTCAAAATAATCACAATAAGATTTTTTATTTTATTTTATTTTATTGTGCAGCCCTTTTTCTTACCTAAAGTTGAATGAGACTCTTGATACCATTCGTGTTTGTATGGTCAATATGAAGCTATAACCAGCAGCCAGTTAGCTTACCTTAGCATCTTGTTTATTTAATCCACACAAAAACAGAAGTGTGAAAATGCCTGCTTGTAAAGAACTTTCATTTTTCTACAGATGAAACCAACAAGCTTTAATGTGTTAATTAGCTTTAGAGGTGCTTGTATGTTTGAACTAGAGCCTGACCAATAGTGGATTTTTAAAGCTGGTGCCAGTATTAACAAGCAAAACAATTCCAACATATACACCAGCTGTGATAGGCAAATATTGGGTTGATAATATCAGCCAACTGATATACCCATCTGTTGGCTGATATTATCAACCCAATATTTGCCTATCACAGCTACTTTGAACAGAGCTAGGATAAGTGACCTAACCTGGCTAAGCTAAACTATTGCTAGCTGTAGTTTCACATTGACTACAGACATGAGAGAGGTATGGATCCTCTCATCTAAGACTTGGTAAAAAGCAAATAAGTGAATTTCCCAAAACATTGAACTCTTCCTTTAAAGAACAATGGCTATGATTGCGAGTACTAACTGTACTTAAAAAGAATGCATAAGAAATGCAATAAATAAAACTTCCTTGATTGGTCGTGCATAGTTGTATTTCACAATTTTAGTGAAAAGACAAAACAAATGTCAAAATAAGTCAAACATTTAGACACTTAAGATGTGTTTGAACTTAAACTGAAATAAGCTATAAAGGCACCAGTAAATCAAACAATGTCATACAACAGTCCTAATTTTTGTGCTCATAAAGCAGCTTAAGTAGTTAACAATCATCATAGCAAAATGAAAGTTGTTTTTGATCTCTGATATTTGTCCACCACTGCCAAAACGTCAGCATTCATGTCAAATTCCCAGCACCGGTTGAACGTTAGTATCGGTGTCATGAGAATACTTCCTTCTCTGAATTTCTACTTCCCCTTTACTGTCACAGGCTGTAAGGTTACATGTTTAATGTACCGCAGTTGATCTCAAATGAAAGTAAAACCAGATACTACTGCTGTGTTCAACAATCCGAGTGAAGATGAGACTCAACAGTGGAACGTTTGGTTTCTCTGTGATATTTGACCTGACCTGCACAAAGATTACATATGTGATGTGTGTCCTCTGAGCCCTCGGGCCACTGGTTGCATATGAATGAAAGCAAGCATTAACTTCCTTATCCATCTCCATAGAATTTGTTTACATTCTCGATAGGTTAGCATGCACGGCCTCTTTAATAATCCTGCATGTGCTGAGCGTAGAAGATTCGGCGTATATATCAGCCTCGTGAGATTATCTCTTTGCAATCCCTCTGGTAGCCATGAAAGTCCAGAGATAAGCTAGATGAGCATGGAAACAAAACTGATACATTAAAGAAAATGGTTGTCCTCTCAAAATTACCGGCATGCTTTATTAACGCTGACGGTCTGAATTAATTTCATATTTAGCGAGTTGTTTATCTGAGAGCAAACTCTCCTCGGCAGAATCTTTGATGTTCCTTAATAAGGCCTCCATGGTTGAGCCGTAATGCCACATAATAGGTAAAACCTGAAGAAGTGTCTGTAATTCAAATTTAATAGCCAAAAGTGCTGCAGAAGTGTGGTGGGAGTGTGCATGTGTGTGTTTGTTTACCAGTCGTGTTTGTAAGAACCTGACAGCCAGCCGCATCATCCAGGGGTCAGCCTGAGTTTACTTCGTCTGCAATGCCCAATTTCCGCGTCTGTGTGCTTCAGCAGGGCCATGGGTGTGGGTGGATGAGACATGATTCCTCAGTTCATTCATAGTTCTCTCTCTCAACACTCCACACTCTCTCTGTCTCATGTTTTCTCCTTTTCACTGCCTTTTTTTTTAAGTGATCTGTCTTTTGGCACAGTGAGCAGCAGTCTTGTACTGCTGTAGCATTAGATCACAGCATCATGTAGAAAAAGCAGATGATAAAGCAAACATATCAACATCAAAGACAGTGGGGCTCCAACAAATGATCATTTTCAGTACAGTTTCATCTGTTGAAGATTTTCTTGATTAATAAATGAGTCAGAAAATTGTTGGGATGTAACAATACCAAAAATTTGGTGTGCAATAATTTATTAGATGACAAATCTGTTGTGTACAGCTGTTTTTTACAGGGAGTTTTTAAGTGGTTATGAAACCATCTTAGTGAGAAGATTGGCTATTTCTATGTGGTAATTCTTAATACCTGCCACCAGATCGGATTTTCCCTGAAATCAGATAAAACAAGCCTTTGTTTACCGTTTCCCTTTCAATGTTACAGTAAGTTGTATGTTAGCCAGTTAAAGAAGAAGAAAGAGGGGATTTTTATTCAGATAGATTTATTTTTGATATTATATTTTGTCCATAGGGGCCTCCAAAATCAACAAAATAGGAAGGTTCCTTGCAGTAGCTTTAACTTAAAAGTGCCTGTGCTTTCCTTATTTGATAGCAATAGTGCTCCTTTTATAAAACAAAATAAAAATAATAAAATAATTAACCATATATCATGCATATATCATCACAGTCTGGTTTGGTATTGAGACTTAAAAAAAAAAATCTCTATCATAATATATGTTGGTACATCGTTAGAAAATAGTGAAAGACATCCATCACAATTTCCCTCAAGTTGATGCTCCTTTTATCTTTGGTTTTGTCTGATCAACATACCAAAACCTAATTCAGTTTTCTCTCACAAAGAGCCAAGAATACCAGCAGATATTCCCATTTGAGAAACTTTAACCATTGTCTTTTTCACACTTTTGATTAATCAATAATCAAAATAGTTACTTCACTTTCTGGCAGTTGGCTAAATGATTAATTGACTAATTGTGTCTGTTCTAAAAGAGAGGATGTAAATTTGAATTAGCCTTTTTTTTCTTCAGAGTGTAGCAGGGCCTAAAGAGTATTTCAAGAAAATAATACCTGAGGTTGATGAAGATCCTGTTACATGACTAACCTGTACGTGCACAAGATTACTTCGTATTGCAGAATTATGTGATTTTGGAGTTGAACATCATATATAGGCCTGTATCTTGCCAATTTTGAACAACTTCTCATTCTATTCCCAATTCAGAGTCATTATATTTCGTCCATTTCCATTCTAGTCTGTGTAATTTGTGCTAACTGTCTCTCTCTTTCTTTGTTTTCCAGTCCTGACGATATTGGAAGCTGCTGGTACATCCTGTTGTCCGGCTCTGTCTTCATCAAGGAGTCCATGTTTCTGCCCAGAAGCAGGTAAGGATCATTAGCCATTTCGATTCAGGGCACAGTTTTAAGGCTTGATCTTGGCACTAACATGCAAGCAGCTTCCTCCCTTCAAAACCTATTTAGAACAGACACAAAGAGAGATAAAAAGCTAATCCTTGACTCTCAAGAGACAATTTTAATTTATACGATCTAAAAAAAAAAAAAAAAATGTTTTCCCTTCTTATCAACTCGCTCTTATCCAGAGGAGTAAACAAGAGTTATTCCTCTCACCAAAATTGACTTTTCAAACATTGTTTGCTTAGAGGCTACTTAAGGTTACAAAGGACACATCTGCAGGATAGATTTCTAAAAAGGAAAAGTTTAAATCCTATAATTGCTTTTACTATCACAAAAATAGACTTTGTTTATGTTATTACAGAAGATAACCACTCAGGAGAAAGTGACCACTGCTGCTAACTCGGGGATTTTGCAGCTTTTGTTTCCAAAAAGTAACAAATTTATCATTTTCTCTCAATCACTTTACAAAATGTGACTGTGTTGACATGTCAACTTAGGCATCAGACATGGCATCAGGATAACTTTACTGTAATTAGTGAAACAAATGGTTTTCAGATTCTCTCTATTTATAAGCGCTCTGAAATAAAGGAAGACAGCATAAAATAGACACTGAATTTACAAAATGACACATAAACTTCTCATTTAAAAAATAACTAATCTTTCTTTGCAGTGACACTGAGTCACAAATTGCTCCATGCTTGCCAACATTGTTGCTACAGTACATATAGCATTGTGAGCTATTTTGAAGACGTGCGACACACATGCCTCCACCTCTCTCCTAATTAGCAGATTTATGAAGAAAATAATTGAGACAAAATGTAAGAAAAAATACTACATCCACTTTCCACTTCTAAGTAACTTTAGCTTCACATATGTAGATAAAACACAGAAAGTAAACAGAGCAAAGAAAATGCTGCCAGAACAAATCTAACACCAAAACTGTTTACCTCTACCCTTCAAAATAAAATTCTCCAGTACATCCACAAGATTCTGACAGATTTTACTTCAGGTCCCCCTGATTACTATTTATAAGCAGTATATACACATTGAATATGTGGTTTATAACACACAATAATGTAGATATAAGTATCCAGCTCTGGACACCCATGAGTGGAGGCTTGTGTATAAACAGATAATGAATGACAACACAGTAAAGTTGTTGTAGATAAAATATGTATGTACTGTATATAAATATAGTTTGTCTTCATAGGAGAAATTATAATTGCTGACAAATACTGTACACAGGCCTATTCAATTATTTTCTTAGAAGGGCCATATTTGAAAAAGAAAAAATAAACAAACACATTTCCTGTCTGACTTGTAAATTCATGAATTTAAATGTGTAAAACAATACACCTTTTAATTTTCTTCTTCACTTTATTAGTTTCCTCACTTGCAAAAGAAACATTATGTACAAACATACGGGAAAAAATAATGCATCTTTGTAATCCTAGATTAGAAGTAGTTAAAGGGCCGGACTCAGGCCCACAGGCCACCAATTAAATTGGCTGCTGTACATTAATAAACACTGGAAATATCCTTATAGATGTATATAACATTATAGTGTGTTATAAACTGTTTGTTAAATATTTGCTTACATTTTAAACAAACATTGAGGCTTAAAGTAAAGGGCACTGACAGTGGTAGGGAAGTGAGTAAGTAAATAAATAAATAAAACTTTTTGAGCAGCCACCAGCTGCTTTGATTATAGTGTCAGCCACACTGAAGGAAAAATGTAAGTTATTTTGTTGTCACCCCTGTAGCGAGGTTAAAAAAGTGTTTGAAGGCACTCTAAACACCTCATAATTTACATAGAAATCCACCCTTTTTCTGATAAGGTAGGTTGGACCAAGAAACAAATATTTGAAGTATTTGAAGAAAGAAGAGTAGTAGAGAGTGAGTTTGTCACTGGAGCCCACCCCCGTGATGGATAATAATTATCTACGACATCTTCAGAGGAGTAAAGATTCGTGTTCCCCTCTCCAGCTCTCAGCCATCAGCAGTGATCGCCACCTCTGAAGCCAAGACCCAAATGTTAAAAAGCTGCGATTTCGCAAGTGGATCTGTTCCATGAACCATTTCTGTGGGCGTCTTGAAAACAATGATCTTTTCATCCATTAGGCTTGCATAACACACACACCTACGACCACTCAGAGCTCCGGGCCGTCACTTAAAGCCTCTGGAGCAGAGCTGTCCCGGCAGCACTGTGGGGGGGTCGGCAGCGGTCATTCTCTGGATTCACACGAACGTGGGAGGCATTTAAAACGGAAGCCTCGATCGGAAATGTGCCAAAAAGCTGCTCCCCTCTTAAATGTAACCTTTTCAGTTTTGACAAGGTGAAAGTGTGCCTATGGGATACCGGAGGGGGATTTGCAGGTATTGGCAGATTAAAGTTAATGTCGGACTGCAGTCACTGGGGGAGAGAGGGCTCTGAAAGTGTTTAGTAAGCATATGTTCCAAGGAAGCCTGTGCAGGGGTCCGCTCTGCTGCATGAGGTTAGCTCACTTTGTTTACAGTGATGCCAACTGCATTGCACAAGACTGTCCTGTTTCTGTCAGCTGCACTCAATTATACAGTTGATGTACAAACCGCAAATTGAGCACTTTTCAATCAGAAATAAATCACAATATCAAGCAGAATTTGACTGGGGAACAATTTTGAAGAGACGTAACAGATCAATGGACACTAAAGGCACAGAAACAACAGGACCTCTGCATATAACCCTGTTTCATCTTTATTCACTCAAACCTATGGAAATTTGGAGCGTGTCAAAATTTCAACAAACAACCGATGTCGTCACATTTCCGGTGATCCAGGGCTCATCAATAAGTATTACCTGTTTGTCTGGTGCAAGAAAAATGCCACACAGGGCTATGGAAGCGACTTACTTGCATCACTGGGCAAGTGGCACAAAAGAATTAAACTGATCTGGTGATGGGAATACCTAAAGGAGTCAGCCATCTTGCTTCCTTTTCATCTCTGTTGAGACTTGCACATGTGCAGTACTTACAGGGCACTCACGAGAAAAAGGCACCAGGTAAAGACAAAGTTTATGAGCCGAATCGCAAGCGATAGCATTAGTGGATGTGGGCAAAGCTCCAACCATGGACTGTGCATTTTGCTGCCAGATCGAGAGCAAAGCCAAATCCCCAATGGAATATGAAGTGCCATAACAAGAGGCAACAGCATCTTGGTTGCATGGCAGCTAAGCAGGCTGCTGACAACCACTTCTCCAGGGCCTTTCTGGTGCTTGTGTGGAACATGAGCACTGAGGCAAGTCAGATAATCGCAAAACTGATTAACACGGGGCATTATGTCTCAAAAAACACCCAGCCATTCACTGCATACTCCAGTGTGATTGCTCTTCAGCAAAAAGAACAGGATTGACCTCGGTATGCAGTACCACAACGGCTGAAGGCATTCCTTGATAACCACTAATAAATAAAACAGTTTGTAAAGGGGAAAGTAAAAAAAAAAAAAGGCTACAGGCAAGTAGATTTCTGACCCACCATCAACTATTAACATTGAATCCTGCAAACTCTTGTGATCGTGTGAATATCAACTGTCAGAGGAAAGGTGGAAGAAATATAATGTTGTTACAGCACCACAAAATCATTTAGAGACGATGTTGGGTTGGTGGGTAGAAGACGTTTGCATTCTGTATCCTACCAACATCTAATGTAGGTCTTTTCATAACCTAACCGTATAGTATGTCAACAGTACACAGCTTGCAAATATAGAGCTCAGTGATATGACCTGATAAGTGCACAACATGATAAATTAATAGATTTACACATTCATAGTTCCCAATAGCTGCCA
The DNA here is from genome assembly GCA_027495735.1 of Lutjanus campechanus. Taxonomy (NCBI): domain Eukaryota; kingdom Metazoa; phylum Chordata; class Actinopteri; order Lutjaniformes; family Lutjanidae; genus Lutjanus; species Lutjanus campechanus. The sequence continues at coordinate 46,678 of JAJHUR010100163.1, read as the reverse complement.
GTAAAATCACCAGTGCCTGTTGACTCCATTCTTGTGATGACTAATGTGACTTATCAGTTTGTTCTGATTAAGTATGACAGCATGACCGGTCACAGATTCCAGACTGTGCACTGATTGGTTGGTTGAGCATCTGGTGTGTTGTTATTGATTATTGTAGATGTTTGAATTTATGAGATTCAGACAGTTTATTTATTTAAAAACAGATAGGAGCTATTGTTAACACAGTCTTAGCCTCTGCCACCGCTCGTGATGTGCAGCTGTCATTTTGAAAACATCATCTTTTTTGGTCGGGGGGGATAGGTGAAATGAAGCAAGACCTATTTCCCCAGTGACAAGGGAACATTTTTAAAATGACTCATTCAAAATGACACATTCTGATCCAAGTTTTCAAGGACTTGTGGGTCATGAAACCCACTCAGCGCTTGAATGAAATTTTCAGTTCAAGTAGGAATAGAAGATAGATAAAGCATTTCTCATGACAGCAGTTGTATGACTGTGTTCCCAGTAACGGTGGCAGAGAAATTCGTTATAGTCTGTCACAGCAGCAGGCATTGTGGTACAATATCATTTGAACCATCTGATGTCACAACAGGATACATAATTGTCACACTTTAACAGGTTTTTGGTGTTTGAATATTGAATGGTTGTTTATGTGTTGAGGTTTTTCCACATTGAAGCTAAACCATTGTTGTGTCATTTCTGTCAGGCATCACTTTCAGTTTGCAGTAATTTTCAGCATTTTCTTCCTTCATACTTGGAAATTTTTTTAATGGCCATAATGACAAAGAAAAAAAAGCAGGGGAAATGATGAGGACAAAATGATTCAGAGGGGAAATTGGTTGTGACACGAGGAACTGAATGGAGTCCAGCGGGACTTCCTGAAGCTTTTAAAGATGTGCTGGAATTGGGTTTCAGACAGGCCCTGCCCGGCGATGGCTGTTCATATCTACACTGGCAGCAAGGTTGAAAACCTGATATGCCTCCATCATTCTCTCTCTCAGTGCTTCTCACTCTCTGCTTCCCCCCCTGAGCTGGGCGCTGTAGTGAGATGTGATCCAGGGGAAGAGGAATGACTCAGTCATTAAGTGAAAGAAGCTGGAGCTCTGTGCCGTATTTAACCCACAGGCCAGTGTGAAATCAAGTACAACCCAAATGAATGAGTCTTGATAAACGGGTGACACAGATTCATAGCATGTAAAAACATGTGCTGTGTTAAACATATGATTAGAATTATATCAGCCTTCTCATGTCAGGGTCGGGCTAGATGATAAGGATCTTTGTCAGATTTTGCTTTGACTTGGCAGAGATACACGACAGACTACATGTTGGACTTGGATCAGTCATAGCCTGCCGTCTTTAATAACGTACACTGCTAGGACTTCAGGGAGCGACTTGTTCCATCTGACAATTTTATGAATGAATCTGAAACTGGAATCATCACTTAATGGTGAAGGTCTCTGTCCTTTGCCTTTCCATTTCATAGAAAAAGAAACAAGTTAGTGTGTAGTGTGCGGAGGGTAAATACAGTTATCTTTTGGAAAGGGACAAAATTTTGGTATCAGAAGCTTTCTGGTTTCCGTTTGTAGTTCGTTTGTAGTCCAAGTAGTACTGACCAATCAGGACTTTGTTTGCATGTAGGCATACAGTCCATGTGATCTATCTATTTGGAGAGATTAGCTTCAAACTGCATTCGCTCATCTCGGGTTGCTAAATGGACTGTACACCGTGACCGGTGTATGGAAAAGGAAGTCTTGGCACAGATATCCGTTATCTGTTGTCAGGATATCTGCTGGGTACACCGGAGGCCTCGAAACATTGACCGTTGCCTCCAGAGGCTAGATCATCCTCAGACGATATATCTGATGCGTTCCTGATTGTGCAGAGCATGACATCACGTCCATATTAATTTGGCATGCTCCCGACTTTAGAGTAATGGTCAAGTGGTTTCAGGTTCACTGAAATGAAATAAAGCATTATTGTTCTTTTGCCTCTTCATGTTTATAGCTGAAAGAGCACAATGTGCTTCTACTGATCTACGCCATGTTGTAGAAGTCTACAAACTAGGTGAGACAAGACAATAGAATCTGACATGTGAGTCTTTTTGTCGTTTGTCTTCCACTCTAACACACCACACAGGATAAAACAAGCAGTTGTTGCACCTGACATTCATTTTGTTTCCAGATGCTCAGTCAGGCCATTATCAAGCTGATAATATGTAGTCTGATCTTAGAATTCAAGTTAATGCAATTAGCAATCGTTTTCATTATCAACCAGTCTGATGATTGATTTCACAATTAAATGTTTAATCTTAGAACGTTAAAAGAAAATGTAAAAAACGCTGCATCTTCTTTTGTCCAGTCAACAATCCAAAGATCCAGAGACTCTTCATTTAGGCCTGTTATATAACTGACGAAGAAAAGCACATTTAAGAAGCTGGAACCATTGATTAATCATTGCAGCTCTCAACAGAAGAGCGATTTTCTGCATTTTAAACCCACAAACATTTGTTAGAGTCATTTCTGGCGGTGGAAGCTAAATTTCTAAAAACCTTACATTTTGCAAAGCTTGCAAATAACAGCTGCTCTCTTTTTACCCCCGAACAGCAACTTTTACAAGTGTTATTCCATCCAAATAATTTTAGAATGTTGCGTAATAAATATGTTGAAATATTTTTAGTTACAGTTTCAATAATATCCTACTGACTGTGTGGAATTTCTAACTTCCACCATATTATACACTTTATTAACCCTGTATTTGTTTCACTTCCCCTCCTACATGCTGCTGCCTACATTTATTATCACTACCAACCGACTGCTGTCAGGACTTTACCTCCGGTCATGCACTTAACAGTTTTAACAGTTTAACTGAATCAGCTCATATCAGCAGCCAGTTAGCGGAGGGATGTCATCGTTTTTACTTGTGTGAACTGCTTTGGAGAAAAGGTCAGTAGAGATCCAATCATTTCTTGACAGTCAGCAGCAGCCCAGGCAGACTCATCTGTGACTGTAAATGACAAACTGATCCAGTGATAATTTATTCTCCAATTGCGCAAATACAGCTCTCACTCATCTCTTTTCAGCATTACTCATATACTGTATGTTCTGCGGAGGCAGACAGACAGTAATAGGCTTTAAAGGGTTTCTTTTTTACTCCTCACATGGATTAAAACATCACTATAACTGTAAATTTCATGTTTTCGCTGCTTAGATTGAAGGTTTCTGTGGTTGCTCATGGGTTTCATGATCCTCAGGCTCTTGAAATATGTTTACAATCAAGTATCTTTTCATAAAAATACATTTTCTGGTTGTTTTGCCAGTGATCCTCATAAGTACATGTAATAAATCCATTCACAGGCCACAGTGAAAGCCATTAATTATGACAAACAGACAAACATAAATTTCTGAGTGACTAGTGAACTTGTGCTGAATAGTTTGTTCATGAAGCTGTTCTAATGTAATGAGTTAACTAAATTTAAATGGGCATTCCACCAATTTTTACACATTTATATTAATTGATCAGACATGGAAGTTCTGCTTAGCCTGTGAAAGTAGTTGTGTAGTGTCTTCTATGACTCTGAAGCAGTTTTTGTCTGAGAGCATAACCCTGATTAAGTCTACAGGGTCATTTTAGCTTTGACTTTGAAAGATGTAGATATTTACAGTACCTTGCAGGGAGGTTTTAATGAAGAGACACTATTAAATTCCACCATTTTAACAGAGTAAAAGTCAGGATATCTCAGTCTCTGCTCTCCATTCTATTTTTTAAAAGTTGAATCTCTTGGATTTTTTGCCTGTACCTCAACTTTATACAAAGTTCAGTCAACAAAAAGAGTTGCTGGTTGGCAGTTTTGTTTATTTTTTTCAACAGCAAAGCAGTCTGATCCTTCATCCGCCATGCTGCCTACTCATTAAATCTTGAGCTGTGTTGTTAGCTTCCACATTCAAGGGAGGATCAATGTTGATCCATAAGTATAAAAGCTGGTGCTGAAGTTGAAAAGTATGTGGAAGTGGATGAAGTGCAGACTTTCTCATTATGTTACATTAATTCCTTTGGCACGCGTAGTACAATAAGTACATTCAAACTCAATAAGCTAGATGTCATCAGAAGCTGAAAGTGCAACCTTGAAATACACAAGAAAAACTGTGTTCAGAGAGCTATTGGATGAGTGGCCAGTTTTTTTGTTTTTGTTTTTTTTTATCATAGGTTTAATTTCGATCAGAGATAAGACCATATGACTGATATGAGACAAATGTGTGGAAAACGGCAGTTGACACGCTTATATGGCGTAGCATTCATCAAAGTAAAGAAAAAGAAAGCTTGTCGGATGGCTATTTTAACTTGGCAGGCCGGGACGTTTGCTGATTCGCTAACAATGGTCCTTTTCGCACATAACAGCAACGCTGAACTTATCCAGACATTACCCAGTGGAGCTGTATTTGAAAGAATAAATATCTGAATCAGTTGGACTGGACATTTAACAGACTTTACCCCATCATTGGTAACGCCTGTTTTTACCTCACTATTTCATGTCAAAATGGCTGCTGTGAAAAGGTCCATAGCATAGGTGGCTGTTTGGACAATTCACAGTGAGAGAGAGGCATCATAACATACTATGTTCTTGCCCAAGCCGAATGGATTTCCAGTTGGTGAGGATGTGCGTGACACTTGCAGTCCCCTGTTGTGTGCTACATGTGTCAAAGGGCAACTGCAGGTAATGTCTGGGCCTGACTCTTCAGACAGTGATTGGAGTCTCGTATGAGAAAACAACTGATGTTTCTGAAATCCTTAATTTAATGCTCCAGTGTGTAGCAGTGAGCTTGCAGATTGCAACCACCATTTTGTTAAAATGTACTGAAAATGTTCAAAATGTACCGATACATATACTGACATCATTTCACAGGGTTTTATATTGAAAACGAGTCAATGCTTTGAAAGGGCATCTTGTCCTTTCCAATATCAGTGTTTTCACTGATGCTAAATAAACCCACACTGCTGCTGCGCCTGCATCTGGAAGACTGTTGCTGTTGTTGTTGTCGTTGCTGGGCAGTATTTACCATGAGTTTTCCAAAGTGCGGTAATCAAACACAGTTATTACGATAATAAAATCTGAAACAATGCTAAATGGTCAGAAATTTTATTGTGTTTTATTGTAAAACCGATTATCATTTTGTCCCTCATCATTGTTTGATCCAGGCTGACCGTGGAGCAGTGTGATTGCCGGCTCGTGATCAGCCACTGTGGTGCGACATCAAGTTGTGTTTCTCAAAAAGTTGACTCTGCTTCAACTCCTCCGACACATGCCGCTCCACTTTTTGTTGGCATCCCCTGCTGCCCCCACAGACGCAGCCTAAACACAAATACCCCCATTCAAAATGAATAAGATGACTGGCATTTTCACTGCAGCAAACTTTTAATGAGTTGAGTGAAGAATCAGCTAAAAGTTATAAGAATTAACTAGTTATTATAAGTTCTGAATGTGACGACTAGACACACTGAATATACAAACTGTCATAAATTCTACAAAATTCTTGATAAAAGGTATATTGATTTTATGAAATTGATTATGCAAGTTCATGAGTAACTTCTACCAAAAGGGGAGGGTAAAAGCTATCCACACCCACCCACTCCTCCCTAAACCCCCCACACACACATACGGACAAACACCCCACCCTCTCACTCACTTGTAACTCTGTAGCAGGAAGTGAGTCTTACGCTGGAATGCTGGCTGCCGTCAACGCACCACATTACACAGAGAGAGAGAGAGAAAGGGGGCAGAGCCATTGGGCAGGGGCTGATCCACACACACTTTCCGAGCCACACACTCCCATTCTCACACACAAATCTCAGACAGCAGCGCTGGGGTGTACGCACGGACGATATGCCGCAGTCACACCAAAGTGTCGGGACTTGGAACATGCTTGTCGGACCGACTGTGGACTAACAGCAGGGGGATATTTTAGAAGGAGGGATCCTCTTATCTTATCAGGTGGCGGTGTCACTCTGGGAGCAGTTTGGAGTGTCGGGGGTGAGTGTCCGGACTCACAGCAGCACTTAACTCCTGTGTATGAGTCACCAAAGCTCTGCCTAGAAACTCCTATGTTTTTGGTAGTAATTTAAAAATCTGACTGAGCCAGGAGCTGGTTGCAGTAAAACCTTCAAGTCTGGAATGCGAAACATGACTTTGATGTTATTTTGGATTTGTCAGTGTGTGCAGAGTGTGCTGCCAGTAAAAGGGGTGTGCGCGCTTCATGTTTATGGGGGGGTTAGACAAGACTTTTGGCAACTTTGAAACCAAAACAAAGCTGGAGCTCCTGCTGTGAGGAGAACGTGTTAAAAATGGATGATAGATGCAGCGATGATTGATTGATATCTCTCGGAAAAGTTTTGAGCGGCTAGCCTAGTCGCTGTCTCTCTAAACTTCAGTGCCCTTTTCTCTTTGCCGTTACAATGTCAGTGAAGTCGTATTTTGGGAAGCAAAAGTCACGAGTCAATCGCACATTCTTGGCATCCGTGTCAGCTTCTATTTCCGACATGGTGGGGCAAAGGTCCGGGGTATGTGTGTGGCACGGCCACGCTGTTAGTCCCAGGAATTCTGTTTATGTTTGCAAGGTGAGAGCTGGTTGGATGGTCAGCTGCAGCTCTGAGAGGATGTTGGTAAACCCCTTCAAGCCTGGATGCTGTTTTCATTGACTTAACAGCCGTCGATGATCACTCCTGAGACTCCTGTCTACTCCTTCCTCTTGACCTCCCCTTCCCTCCTTCTGTGCTAGGTCTAAAGTCTTGCATAACCAGGGAGTTTAATCTTTGTCCTTCTTAAAGGTCTGCTGGGTTAAAAAAGCTGGTGTGCCCTCTCACCACTTACTCAGTTAAACAGCTTAACGGAGTAAGGAGCCCCCCCCCCAAATCACCTCCATCCACCCTCCTCCAGCTCAGACCAGGGGTGCAGATTAGGGTTTGCACTGGTTCAGTCAGACAGCAGAATGGATCTGAGGCTTTGGCGGTGGGCTGCCGGGCTTGCAGAGTGAAAGGCTGGTGATGCATGTGGAATGACATTCCAGACGCCCAGGCTTGTTGTATAACAGGGGGGGGAATGCGAGGCCACTGAGGCAGGGGAGATGTCAGTCTGTCAACTGAGAGAGAGCTGCAGGGTTTAATTTGAAAAGGAGACGCTGGCCGCCCGTCTGAAACAAACAAAATTTTAATTGCAGCGCCAAGTCAGCCTCTAAAAAGTCTCTCCCCTGCCAAAACAATATGTTTTCAATGCAGACAGAAAAGTTATGGCTATATTTTGTAAACCTTTCATTGAATCTACACTCTCACTTTCTGTCATTACCTTGTTAGTGTTAGGCAGAGGCAACAGGTGCTACACATGTTGACCTGTACATTATAGTCGAAAGTCCCCTCTAAAGGAAGAGTTTTAGCTTTTACCTTTTGAGATGAACCTTGTACCAAGTTTTTTTTGTTTTGTTTTAAGGAAGAGACATTAAGAGATGTGGGGAAAAAAACCTTTAAAAATTCTTGGTTACGCATGATTCATGGACTTGAGTTTGTGTGATCTGCTCTTTGAATAGAGATACAAGTGTACACAAAAAGTACAAAACGTCCAAGGCACTCTTTTGCAAACAATTAACTGTTTCAGAGCATTATCATGTTGGACCTTAAAATTAACAGACTTTATTGTAATTCTTTTTTATTGTATTTCCTTTTTATTTTATTTTGTTTATTTGACAGGGACAATACACAGCTTCTTAGCTGTACCAGAGTTAGCTATAAGCTAATACTCATCTGTAGTCCCTGGGCAGGAAACAGAGAATATCCTTTATTAGGGAGTCAAATCTGTTGACCGTTGGCTCTCTGATGAATGCTTATGCTATTGAATGTTTGTTTGGCATAAGGTCCAACATGACCATTTTAATTATCAGCTTTTTGTCTGCTTATTTGTAATTTCTGTGAAAAACCTTTAATTTGACTCGCAAGTGTTCATGACACTGGACAGTTCAAGGCACTTGTATGATCGTAGAGTTGCCTACGTGAAGGTAATAAAATGCTGTGAATTGACATCGTGGCTCCATATTAATCTAATGTGGGTTTATTACCTTGAACAACAGACCTTGGCTGACATGAGGCATCCATGTTTGTTTTGATTTCAGGTGCTTCCTTATTATGAAGTGCTATGACTCAAAGTATTAACGTGCTACATGTTGTCTGTTGTATTTTTAAGGGCTTCTGCAGGGTGAATTCCTCCGTAAGGGAGAATAAAGCAAAGTGAAGCAAACATAATGATTTTTCAGCATCGGTGTATAAAATTGTGCAGCTGAACGCAGCACATATAGCAGCATTTTGGTGTGGAAAGTCTGACACAGATAGTGTTTGCTCAGTGCTGTGCTCTGTTAGAAGTGAGCTACATACCTGTTCAAGCATCTGGCACCTTTCTTATCTTTTTTCATCCTCTTATCTGGTTTCGTAAGTTTGTGAGCCAACACACACTTTCGTTCTCAGGAAAGAAAGCACAAACCTCACATCAACTCGTGGACCCGGATTCCTCTGTGCTGAATTATTCAGAGCGAGTAGATTGTTCACACACTTCTGCATCATTAGCAGAGCTAATAAAAATTAAATATTTGCATGGGTCAAACTTTGCAGTGTTGATTGCTGCTGAGACGCTCACACCCCAGTGCAACTAAGCATCCGTTGGGAGCATTGAATGTTTGTTTTAGACATATTCGTAGTCTAATTTACGTTCACCCACACATGCAGGTCTTGTACTTTATATTTGCTCAGGACTAGTCACACAGCAGTGGAGGCTTTAATCTCCAAACAAGACACTTTTGTGTTAGAAAAAACCCTCCCACCCCCTCACTCTCCACTTCCATAATCCCTTCTTTAATATCTCACATTGCCAGTGGCATTTGCCTCCTGCAAAATGGTGGATTGGATTACTAAAGTTGGGAATGTAATGGAGGAACATGATTGAACATGTCATTTTGGTGTTTGTATTTGGTGGCCAAGCGTGTTTTGTGATGCGTAATGGGGTGGAATCACTACTCCCTTTTTCACAGTGGAGCCAGCCAAGGGAGGCTCAACAGGATCAGAGCTGGTACCGACTCCAAATGTCTGTAAAACCAGATCAAAAGCACGCGTTCGTCTCTCTGAAGCTGCTGCCCAGCTGACAAATCATCTTTGCTGCAAATAAGTTAAGCAAAAAGAATTACAGCGTTTGTCTTCTTGTGAGAATGTGAGCGAAAATACTGAGTAAGCTCTCCATACTGTGGCTCTGTTTGGCCCTGTGGTGGAATTCAGGCTTGTGTATGTCGGGGATACAAGCAGAGTTAAAACGCATTAAAGTGAAGCTCAGGCAAAGCAAACAGCAACCATCAGCATTAACCCCCTGACTGCCTTTATTCACTCAGCTCGACGTGGTCCGGCCAGTCACTTGTACTGTCTTTGATTTCAGTTTATGCTCCTCAGCAGTAGTTAACTCTGCATCATGTGGAGTTATTTGACAAACTGAGGCAAGAGCCATCAAAAACTTGACAAATTTATAGTTAAGTAAAATTGCAGCACTGGCAGAGAAACAACAGAACGGCTGACAAAAGAGGAAAAAACACAAAACCCAACAAAGGCTTGTCTGTGAAAGGCGGCAGAAAGAGAAAAGCAAAGCAAGCTAAATCGACTTTTAGAAAATAAAAGGCACCACAAAAATCATTATTTGCTCTTTGCCAAAGTGGCAGGTAGAGTATCACTGGCTCTGTGCAGTTGGCTGGTATTTATTTTCCTGCCTGACCAAGCTGCACCCACAACATGTAGCCACAAGCCCGGGGCTCCAAAGCATTTAGGCCATGCTGTGCCCGAGGTCTGCACCTGTCAGTGTGATTGATGAAAGCTGCCACCTCCACTGCCTCCGTGCAGGTAGCCACACACCACTACTCACTGCTCACTTCACTGTGAGCACTGAGGAGAACTTTCTACACCCGGAGCTACTCACTTTGCATCAGCCACGCCATGGAGTTCAATACCTGAACAGGCTCACTTTATGAATTTAAAAGGTGCAGCAACACACGACAAAGACAAGCATCAAATCCCCATATCTGAGCAGGTCTAGCAAAGCATTTTGCTTGATAATTGATTATGAAAGTATTTGAAATAGGGATGTCATGATATCAGATTTTCACCTTATGATTATCGACGTCAAAAGAATTCACAAGCAATATCTATACAACATTTAAATCAGTCAAATTCATCTTTAACTTTGTTTATTGTGTTTTTGTTTTGTTTTTTGTCTCATTTTTGGCAAATGAATTGAAGTAGGAATATAGAGGCATAGAGAGGGTGATTTAAGAGCAAACAGTGTGTTCAAGAGGTGCTGGTTATTAGCACAATATCATCATATATGTATTATGAACATGAAGAGAGCGTTATTTAATTTTTTAAATGTCATGGTTATTGTCAACACCGATATATCACGACGTCACTAATTTGAAGATTGATTTTCTTTAGACTCAGTAATCAATTGTTCGACAAATAGTTGCAGTTCTAAAAATACTTAGATTATAAAATACAAAATAAGCGAGGAAACAAATAAGAAATGTATCTAATTAAAGTCAAATATAAAATCATCAGTAGATAAATGAGATTATTAGGGCTGCAACTACCGATCGTTAACAATCAGTCCACAGACTACTTTCTTAATTACTCGATCAATTGTTTGATCCATAAAATATCATTTAAACTGTCATCACAAGTTCCCAAAGCTTCTTATTGAATTGTACAACCAACAGTCCAAAACTTAAAGGTATTCGATTTACTATCATAAGACACTAAGAAAACCAGAAATATTTACTTTTGATAAACCAGATTATGATTGGTTCAGCTCTAAGACCTAACTGTTTCTTCTGTTTCATGTGTGTTGTAATCATTTCAGCCTCCGGGCCACCCTGACCTGATGTAAATTTAAAGATAGATGTCCCACTTGCTGGTATAAAATCCCAGCCAGAGAATCTAAATAATGCAAAAACAAGGACGCACAACACAAGGCAGGCACTCAACCTCGGCAGCAGTCTCTTCCTGTGGAGTCACTTGAGTTTATCTTAAAAAACAATCAGCAAACCGACGAGATGTGGGTCACATTCTAGATAGAAAGATGTTAAAAATAACAAACAAGGAAGTCCTTGTGTCTCTGCATTGGGGTTGGGCGCCGGACAAAGGCCGCATTCTTCATCAAACCCACAAGTTGGATCTCCCCGTGCTCAGAATTTCCATGGCTGCTGCCCTTCTCTGAGACATTTTGGTATGAGCTGCTTTTAATATTGCTCGGTTCCCCCCCTCATTACGAGCGAGGCATATACTGTACAAATTGTGACGTCATGAAAGTGGACTTTTCCAAAGGCGGGTGTTTCCCTTTAGGTGGGAGTGGTCCCAGCTGAAAGGAGGAACTGTCCACTCAATGCTGCTCTGTTCAACATTTTATACAGAAATTCCATACTGCATATTTAAAATGTTGGGCACAGAGTCACCTATACACGCACAGACTTTTAAGTGATCTGTCTGAGCTTCTTGGTTGTCAGTGTGAGAGCCAAAACTCAAAAGTAATACACCATTTACAGATTGTACAGGGAAACAGTACCACTCTGCTTTTGTCGGGTAAACTCTGACCTCTAAATTGAAGTTTTTCTCACCTTTTTATTAATGTCTTTGTTTCTGTCCAGCTTTGGAAAGCGATCAGCCGGCAGCCTGCGACGTGGATGTGAGTGCATCGTCCTGGAACCCTCAGAGATGATTGTGGTGAGTCTAATAATTTTTTTTTTGGACTCTTAGCACGCAAGTGTCAAAGGCATTATTTTTTCATACAAACACAGGTTCGAACACAAATATTTTATTTCGACAAAGCTCTTCATCTTATGCAACCACAGCGAAATGGAGGAAAAAAGCAAAGTGCAGCAGCAGACAACATACTCATGCACATGCTAATTTTCCACCACTTGTCTCTGATGTTAGCATGGAAAATTATATTGATTCCTTTATGTGAGAGTGAGTCGCACCCATGTGGATCACCAAACCGACATTACCTTCAGCAAAGTATAGCTATAATTTGGAATAGCATGCTCGAGAGTTGGTCCTGTGATGTTTCGCACTAATCTGCCCCCTGTTGAAGTTTCATCACAACCTTATAGCACAGCTGTATTTAACATGCCAGAGTCCAGCAAGTGTGAGGTTTCCAGTCCAAGGTCTGTAGAAATTCTGACCCAGTTTTATGGCAAATCAAATGTTGGCTCATAGAAGAAGTTGCTGAGAACAAATCATTCCCGTCCCAGAGGGGCACAGAAGCAGGAGGTAGCAGCACAATACAGTCATCTGTTGAACAGAGGCCCTCTGAGGCCAGCACATCAGAACAGATGCAGTTCTGCTGATGATTTTGCATTTAAAGGGCGGTGGTATACTGGAGGCAAAATCCATGTTATGCAAATTCAGGAACAGCTGTCGTTCATCGTGCTGCGAGAAAATTCATTTACAGTATACTCACTGTAAGGTAACATGATAGGAGGTCTGGAGAATCGACTCTAAACTGGACTGTTTTGTTGCAATATGATTTGTCATTCTTCTGAAAGTCTCCTTCAGTTTAAATAGGACAGGTATTTATCCCCCTGAAGTGATCATTACCATCAGTGGGGATAAACGAATCTCAGGGAGAAATACAGCATCAACAAAAAAAATATTTTCATCATCGATTAATCTGCTATTAATTATTTTCTGCATTAATCAGGTTCATTACTTCAAAATGTCAGAAAACAGGGAAATGCGATTTCGTAAAGCCTGTTGACCAGCAGTACAAAACCTAAAAATATTCCATTTACTATCATATAGCATAAAGAAAAGAAGCAAATCCCTACATTTGAGAAATTAAAAGTAGAGAATATTTTGAATTTTTGCTTGAAAAATGACTTAATTGATTATCAGAATAGTTGCATATCATTTTTCTGATTGACCAATCAATAAATTGCCTAATTCTTGTAGATCTAGGGATAAATACTTATACTATTCCCTGCAGACAGAAGAAGTCTTTCTGTTGAACAGGGAAATATCTTCCAGGGATGCATGCTAATATTTTTAAGCACTGGGCCCGCAGGCTAACAAGCCCCCAAATTTAGTGGCCAAGTACATTTTTAGTGGCCCAAATGAAAACTTCTGTAAAAACAAGTAGGCAAGAGGCTAGTTGAGAAAAGTGGCAGCCTAAAGGCACTGTACATTCTTAATGTATCATGTTCTAGCCTCTTAAACTCCTGCTTCCATTTACTCCTAAATTTTTGTTGCCATTTTGTTGTTTCATTTTGTCTTTTTGATTCCTCTGTAAGGTTTGCCTGAGCAATTTGAGAAGGCTCAGTGAACGCAGACTTTATTGGCCCCAATATATCGGTAGCTAGCTAACAACAAGTACTGGTTTCTGTTTTTGTAGAATGTGGAACTGAAAGGTTCGGAGGAATTGGGATGTTTGGGGAACTGTAACATTGTGTTGGTGAAGGCTCGCAGCATGAAGAAGGAGGAAGTGGCCATCAACATGGAATATTCGATGGCCACTCAGTAACTTTTGGCCACCAGGCCATGGTTAATGTTGAACTGTCTTAAATCTAACCTTGTGCACATGTTTAGTCAATTTAATAACTGAGTTGAACCCCCTGAAGGTATTTGTAACTATGTTTTATGCACTTAATGTCATCATTACTTCCACAAAAACAGATTTATCTAGAAAGAAGAGGGAATTTCTATGAAAAAGAAGGAATTTGGAACACAAGGACCACAGGACATGCATGAAAAATATAATTAACATTTTGCAGACTAGCTGCAGGCATCAGTGTGTTGAGGGGCAGTGAACAAAGCTGTGCAAATATTTTGACTACTTCAGCCAGCCAGTGAAGCCATTATGTCACACCATTTTGATTGCTGACTGACCGTTGGTCCATTGATAAGCTTGGTGTTCAGCAGGGCTGTAGCTAATGATTTATCATCATTATCAATTAGTCTGTCGATCATTTTAATCAATTAGTTGTTTGGTACATAGACTAAAATGCCAGAAAATGGTGATCAAGACCAAGGTAGCATCCTGAAATGTCTTGTTTTGTCCACAGCCCAAAAATATTCAGTTTGTTGCCAAAAACGACTAAAGAAACCAGAAAATATTCACATTTGAGAAACTGAAATCAGAGAATTTGGACATTTTTCTCTTTAAAAAATGATTATTAAAATAGTTTGAATTTAGTTCACAACAAATTGATTCATAAAATAATCATTGCAGCTCTGGTTTTCAGCACGCTGTAAGATACTGTCACCTTATAATCGCACACATGCATGCTCCTATACACTCACTCCACACCATTTCTAGCACGTACAAGTCTGCCTTTTGCCATGTTCTTTAAAGGAAGACATCAGACATAACCCACGTCTTGTCAGTATAAAATAACGACTGGTTGTTGCTGCTGCAGTCACAGAACATCCTCAGTGATCTCCCTTTCACATGCTGTAATTGCCGTGTCTCCATGAATGTGCGCCGTAGATGGGGGGGGGCTTCTGTTCTCTGAGCCCGTATCAGCTGCACACAAACCCCTCAGTAATAACACCCTGTGCTCTGCCTGCTGCAGACACTTTCTGGCCTTACCCCCTTTGCTATAATAGGTGCCAACCCGCCCTGTAATTACTGAGGAGGGTTTTGTGCTGCTGGAATATAGATACACATGGCTAACACCCCCCACCCCCTGCTACAAGTTTGAAGAACACGTAGAAAGATGCACACATGCAGAGCTGCAGCTACAAACATTAGCGAAGAGCCCGAACACATCAAAAAGGATAAATAAGCCGCTCACGTGTCCGTACTGTACACACACACACACACACACACACACACACACACACATGCGTGCACACATTGCTCTGAGATTTGCAATTAGACACACAATCACACTTATGCTCTCACTCGCACACAGCTCCCCTGCCGTTGTCATGGCAGCAGTTGGTACGGCGGAGAGAGATTTTAGTGGTGTAATCCCAAAGGCTGAGCGCTGTGAAATGTGAAGCCGCAGTGAAAGCAGCAAGTGAAACAGGCGGGAGGAATGGGTGCAAAAAAAAAAAGAAGAAGGAGAAGAAAAAAGAAACTTAAATATGTCATTCCATCATGACCCAAAGCCGCCAGGCAACAGAGTGGTCCCATTTAAGTAACCAAAACTGTAAAATATGACTTCACTACTATGTTGAAGTGCCAGTTTCCACTTGGAAAATGTTCTTTTTCCCCTCCTTTCAGATCATTAAAAATGGAAACATGGATTTTATCTTGTTTTAACTTATAATTTCATTGTGGTTAATATGTTTAACAGAGGCAGAGGGAGCTGAGAACGTCTATTTCATCTTCTTGTCTTTCGCTCCATCAGCCTCCATCTCTGTTTATCACCGTCTTGTCAATCAGTCGACTATCTCCCTCCCTCCCGTACTCCAGATTCATTCCCTCATCCCCGTGGTTCTTCCCCTCCTCATCTCTGCTTTTTGTGTTGTGAGAACCCTTTGACGTAGGTGTGCAGTGCAGCCCACACTCACTTCTATTTTTACGCAATGAGAGGGGCGGGAGGCAGAGAGGAGGAGGAGGAGGTGGAAGAGTAGGAGATGGAGTGTAGGAGGGTGGGGTTTTTGGGATGAGTGTGTGTTTGTGTGTTTTTGTGTGGGGGAGTGGGGAAGGGCGTGAATGAAGATGAAGACAGTCACTCCCCCCTCTCCTCTCCGTCCCCCTCCCTCCCTATCATTTCCAGGTGGACTATATGGATGAAAATGAGGAGTACTTCCAGCGACAAGCCTCGCACAGACAGTCCCGTCGGCGCTTTCGGAAGATCAACCAGAAAGGGGAGAGGCAGACAATCATCGACACCGTGGATCCGTACCCCACCGGAAAGCCGCCCATAGCCCGGGGATACCACACGGTGAGTTTCACCCCTGCGCTACACTTCTGTGTTTACCCTCGCTGCGGTGCATCGCTGTGCGCTCCAGAGGCGGCTCAGTGTCGCTCTGTCGCCGTGTTGTGCTCTGTTTGTGTGTCGTGCTCCTTCTCCAGTAGCTGTCTTGCTTCAGATCATAGCTGAAAACGTGTGCTCCCTGTTTACCCAACTTTGTGTTTGGTGGCCTTAGCTGACCCTCGGATTGTAGGTTGTTGTGTTTTGATGTCTTGTGTCCTGTGGAAGGGCACCCTCGTCCCCACAGGGTGCGCTTTGAGTTTGCCTAAATTGCACTGAGCTTTCCTCCCTGTAGTGTGTAATTGTTGTTTTCCTTGCTAGTTAAAAGTTGCTACACTTGTGTGTAACGTTTGTAGCTTCTGCTGGCTTTAGTGTGTCGATCTACCTTCTGTTTCATACATGTTTTGTAGTTCGTTGAGCATATTTAATACTGTAGTTTCTCTGTGCTACACCTGTGTCCTCCAAGGCTTGTTTGTTTGTGCTGCTTATGGTTGTCGGAAGAGTCTTCGGATGTGAGTTTTTTCATGTTTTTAGCACTTTATTATTCAGCATTTGCACCTCAACACACACCAATCATCACTTTAGCACTTGTCTTCAGTTGTTGAGGATGATTAAAATATCAGCATATTCCAAAACCGATTCAAAGTGTGCATAGTCTCAATTAGTTTGATTTACAGAAAATGTGCGCCCTGGAGAATTCATTTTTTGCATGTTGCTGTTTGATCACGGAACCAAAAGTAAAGGAAGTCATCTAGTTAGAAAGTTTTGTGTTGAAAGCAGCAGTTCCCAACTTGGGAACTGGCAGTCCGAGATGGAAAAAACAAAACTCTTCTATGTAAAATTATGTCTTTTTGTGTGAAATTCATGTGAAATTGTGCACAGCTTTACATCCTCTGGCCTCTTAAATGATTCATATTAAATATCCTGTGAAAGGAAAATCACTTCAACTGTGATGCTCACAACTCTTAGACACCGACCTGTGACATACATCGCTTTATATGAAGCGAGCAAAACATACAATAAAGGTTTGAAACCACTGTTTCAAAGATGATGTGCACAGCACCGTGCCTCCTGATGCGCCTCAGCAACAGTAACATAGGATGGTTTTAATCCAGATCGCTCAAAATGCCCCTGACAAGTTGATTTATGAACATTTTAATGAAATGTGAAGAGTCATTTTAGTGTCATTTTGCAGTGCGTATTATGAAGAAGAGGAGCAGAATAGTTGACAACGAGAGTACAATATATTATGATTTGATAGATTTTTACAAGAACTGTGTGGAGGGAGAAAATGGAGGAGGAAGAAGAGAGTTTGGGAACAGGAGAAGATTTGGGGTGGGTGGACACATGGTCCCTACTTTCATGAGTCTAGCTTTTCTATTCTTAACTCATTTACATACTCAACAGTAGGGCTGTTGCTGATGGACTTGCTAAATGCTTTATATTTGATACAGTTCAATATTTCTCCTAATGAAATACTGTTTCAGCATGTTAGAAGCTGGACAGGTCAGCAAACTTTGTATTTTGGAGGATAGTCCAAGCCATTAGTCAACTAGTCATGGCATGTTTATTAATTTAAGTATTTAATATATATTATTACTATATAATATTATATTTTTTGGGCACAAAGCAAGATGCGTGTTAAATGCTAACGGCAATAGCAGTAATGATTCTGGATAAGTTGGAACAACCAGCAAGGAGACTGAACATATTGTTAGTTTATTTCAACACAGTATAACCTTGTTGTTCAAAACGCAGGAATAAATAGCTTTCACACCTCCTGAACCCGCCGTGTCTTCATAATCCCTGGAGTCAGAGTCCTGGTCGGAGCTGCTGTAACTTTAAATCACCTCAGTACTGTATTCCTGGTTGTCAAAGTGGCCTCAGTCAGTCTCAGAGGTTGTGTCTCAGTCTTATGGGACTGCTAACTGAGCTGTCTGGCTAATGGCAGCTACAGCACAGTTAGCATCAGTGCAGTAGTGATCAGTGCCATATTTGTGGAAGAAAATATCTGTGGTAGAGTATTGACTTTAACTATGCAAAGGAATTTGACTCCAGCAGAGGAGGTTTGTTGCACCGGGCTTTTTCCCCTCTGTGCTTTCTTTCCCTGGGAATAGGAAGCAAAGCATTTTCACACTAATGATGCAAATAACCCAGCATGCAGTTGTTACACGCAGTTTTTCCTGTTCTGCTCAATTTCACTGCATTCCCTTCATTCCTGACACTCCCATGGGGGTTCTGTCAGTGTACCCAGTTCTTCTTGGAACACTATGAAACAATCACGCTTAAAAGGAGAAAATGCGGCAAACGTCATCTTCCTCCTGCCTTCCTTCAGCCCCACCCGCTTTCCTAAATTTAGACTCGCTGTGTTTTAGTTTCAAAAGACCGCACTGAACTTTCTCATGGCCCGACATCTCCCGTCACACACTCCACTCTCCTCGCTCTAGTACCATTCCTGTGGGAAGGATGGAGCGGGTGCCATGGCAACCAGCAGTCCCAAATGGGCTCTGCTCGAGTGCACTTAGAAGTACAGTAGGGAAGGGAGCTAACTTAGCAAGAGCGCAGTACGCCGGTGCTGCTGCTGCTGCTGCTGACAGAGGGGTGGAGGGGAGCAGAGCGACAGAGAGGCTGAATCTGGGCGGATGCTAAGCTGACATAGCAAGCTAATCTCCAGCATTTAGAATGCCAGGCAGCGCTCAGATTTTCCTCCCTCCTACCCCGAGGCATATTTAGGAGGTGAGAAATGCACCGAGGAGAAACTTGGGATTGAAGAAAGGAAATCTCTGCGGCAGGCAAGGTTTTTATTCAGCTTAGTCACTCCTATGAAAACAAATGTGAGGCTATAGGTACAAAAACATCAGAGGAGCCATTGATCTAAAGCTTTCAAAGCTCTTCCAATGTGAGAAATACTGTAGATTAATCTGTTTTATTTAGGGCTGAGATGATTATTTTCATTGCTGAGTACTCTATTGATTATCATTTTCATTGTTTAGTCTTTAATATAGCATGAGATAGTGAAAAAAGTTCATCACAACTTTGCAGAGCAGAGGCAATGTCTCAAATTTCTTGGTTTTTTTTTCCAACCACGAGTCCAAGTCAAAGAAATTCAGATTGCAGTTTTATAAAACAGAGAAAAGTGACACATCCTCACATTTGAGAAACTAGAACCCTCCGATTATTTGGCATTTTTCTTGGTAAGTAATTTAAAGTATTCATCAGTTATCAAAATTGTTGTTTAATTTCTGTTTCAACTCTTGTTTTATTTGAGCCGTATCTCAAACATTGGATTTCATTTAGATTTATGTTAAAGACAGGACACTTGTGGCAGACCACAATACCTTTCTTAGTCTCAAGAATAAACAGTTGTGGAAGAAGAGCTTTTACTTCTAAAATTCTAAAATTCTAAAAATGCTTCATTTGAAGTCTTGTACTCAAAATTGTGTTTTTGTAGAAGAACATCAGTGTTGCCTGCAAAATGTACTCTGAGCATCCAAAGTAAAAGTACAATTATAGTCCTTGTCAGAGTTATATAATTATATATTTCAATATTTGATTATTCTTATGAGGGATGTAATGATACTAAAAACTCGAGGTGTGTTAATAATGATATTAAAAAGATAAAAAGAAATTTATTGTGGTATTTAAAGTAGCCAGCTGTGACCTAAGCATGTGCAGAAAATTGGCATGAATTGACTTTGGCAATGAATGTTTGAATTTTTGTTATGTACAATTTCAAAGCAGGACAATGCAAACATCAGTAGCAGTACTTTTCTAAAATAAAAATAATAAAATAACCATGTAATATCGAGCAAGATATCGTCACTGTCTGGTACAGTATTGATGTTGCGAAATTTGATACATTGTTACATGCCTAAATATTATGGATGCATTAAAATGTAAGCAGCATTTTATTGTTTTAGCTGGTAGAGCTAGTTTTAACTACTGTATACCATTGGGTGTTTTATAACAGTGCAACAGCATGCAACATGCAAACATCCAAAGTACAGGCACAAGTACCTAAAACATTTGAATTTATATCATCATAATTATTACAATACTACTCCGCTACCACTAAAACCCGTAAGAAAACACTATTAAATGATTGGCTATTTGAAGATTAGGTTATTGTAGATAAAATTATTGTTATTGGAAAAAAAAAAGTGGAGTGAAACCTCATTTTAAAAATGAAAGCTGCTACAACAATGTTTCATATTCTGTTGATTTTTGAGGCTCCTGTGGACAAAAGAGGTAATGATTCGACTTTGGCTAACATGCCTCTCACTGTGACTTGCCTGGGAAAATGTGAATACGGGCTTGTTTCATCTGATTTCACGGAGAATCATACCTGATGGCAGGCATTAAAAAAAAGACAAAACAGATTTTCTCATGCATGGTCTTGTTAGCTTAAGTAGCTCATATTGAGGCATCAGTAATATATTGAGCCTGTTTCATAACCAACTAAAAACTCCTTGTGAGCATGATGAGATGTGACGTACCAATGCCAGCCACCATTAAGTCCTGAAATAGTAATGCTTTGCCAGTAGCAGGATGGCCTTCGTTGTTGTTGAGAGGTTGCTCTGAAACCCTGAGGTCACAGGTTCGATCCCAGCAGAGTGTCTGTGAGCAGCTGTTGTTTCTGAGCAACACATTGAACGTGCTCAGTCATTGTAGCTTAATATCTAAAATATAAACGTAACGCTAACCCAGTAGTGGAACTCCCAGTGGGAGTGCTGACACACGCGCAGCCCCCACTCTCCGCCACGTTCTGAAGCAGAGCTATTATCTGTATAAGTGAGGATTATTTGGCTCTCAGGGTTCAAACATAATGCAAGTTATTACTTGTACATGTAAATACAAAGTCTGGCCCTAATGGCTTCATTTGGATGTGTTTGGACATTTATTATCACTTGGACTGGAGTGGACTTGCAGTAGGTGAGAGAGAGCTAGTGTGTGGAATAATATTAGATAGATGTTGTTAGATACGTAGACTGTTCTATTAGCGGATTAAGTTCAAAATCAATCAGTCTGTCAGTCTTGATTCATGCAGCACCATCTCGTAAAATCCATTCCAGTGTGCTTCACAATTAAACGAAATAATAACGCACTCAGACAGAGAATAAGCAGGTTAATGAACTATTATATGGGGCAACAGCCTCGTGCACCCTAAAATCATTGGTCCTTTACAAGGCTAATTCAGAGCCTGTAGAACTTCAAAAATGCCTCAACATTTCTTTTGTTGTAGTCCTTCAGATGGATTACATCGATTCACAAGAGTCTGCCTAAAATCCATCTATGAAGAAGACTAATAATCAAAGTTAATGTACATTCTGTTTTCACTTATTATATTATTATTATCAGGGCTCAACAACAAGGACTACTCGCTTACCAAGGCACAGTGAAATGCCATATCAGGCTGGAAAATTTAGCAACTCACTAGCCCAACCTGGCAAGTGATAAATAGTTAAAAATGGTAGTAGGTAAAGTCATTTTTCATGAGAAAATGATAGTAAATGCTGTTAAAAACCTCCCAAATATGGAGATTTCCTGCTAAATATCTATGGATTTTGGACTGACAAAACAAGACATTCAAAGACATTGCCTTGGATATTTTTACTAGACACTGATAACCACTAATAACTAAAATAATTTGTACAGGGGCAAGTTAAATTGGACTTCAGGCAAGTCTGGCCCAATTGGGCAAGTGAAAAAGAACATTCGTATTGAATGTGTCAATGTTATACTCTTTCTGGTTAACAGAGGATGTTAAGTTGCCCTAAGTAATCAATCATTAATCGATAAATTGCTGTTAAGAAGTAAAACCTTTTTTTAAACCTGATAATGAATGTTTTATGCACTGTTTCTGTGGGGCTCACAATTTGATTTAGTCCGCCTTGTCGATCTAGAAAACGCAGTAAAAAACTAAGTTAAACTGAGGAAAAACGTGCATTGGGTGTCTTCTTATTTTTTAATGATTAATCGATTGATTGTTAACATCTTCCAACTATCGCTAAAGGAAAATTGACAGAATTTGCAATCCCCTCACCATCATTCACACGTGGTAGAAGGTTTTGCTAGGAGCACCGTGTAATTTAACATTTGACATGCTGATCAAAGAAATGCGTGGGTTTAAGAGTTATCTTTTCTGTAAGTCGACTAAAAACAACCTGTGCAGCCCTGTTGATCTCATCCATGGTTGTTGCCATCTTTCTGTCTGTATTTTTCTACCTCTGGCACTGGAGGATGATGTCCCCATTCTTAATCCCGCCTACAAAAAGCTATGATTTACTCTGCTGCTCCTGCAACTGGGAAAATCAATGAGCACAACACCTAAAGTATGTGAATTGCTCAAAAACAACCAGGTTCTTGGCGGTGATTGAAGTCAGGTGGTTGTTGCACAATTCACGACTGAACTTTTAACAAGTTGTACCTCTTGCTTGTTACCTTGCTAGCCTTGTGTCACATATACTGGTTCATTACAGTAATGCAGGGTTCTTATGTGTGAGCATGCATCAGTGCTTCAGAGGACTGACCTTTGCAATAATTCTAAGGTGAAAGATGGCGGTTTTGGCTTCACTTCTAATATGCTGGTCAGATTTATTGTCGGAGTCAAAGACCACGCCTACTACTGAACATTAAAAGCCTTTGATTTAAGGTATGATGTAAGATTGTCCTCTTTTAATTTTTCACCATGAGCTAAGTTTTATCTCCAAGTATCTGAAGGACATTCTGTTCTCGTTGCTTTTAAAATCAGCTTGTCATGTGAAATATTATCATTATTACAACATTTTAATTGAGGATTGTATCTGATGCACTCGCTTAATTTGCCTGAAGAGAAACACAGCCGTGGTTTGAGCGTAGATTTGTGGTTTGCCATCACTAGGAGCAATTTAAACGTCAGAGGATTAAGATAGACATACAAAAATACATTTCTGTTTATAGATGTGTCCTGGATAAATCAGGGCAGTGAAAGAGGACAGTGTTTAGGATTCAACACGTGCCTCCTGCTTGCTCAGAGCAGTGGGATAACACTCGGCTGCCTTGTTCAGAATGGACACCAGTTATTTCGAGCGCCACTCTCCCTCTGTTGCGCGCACACACACACACACACACCCTCACAAACACACACACGCTTGATCTTTCTGTGAATATTCTCCCTTGCAAAGGCTCATAATCTCCATTTCTCAGTTGCTCACCACTTTATCTCACACACTCTATCTCTTCCTCTAATATCAACAGCCATTTGTGCTGTCGACCTGTCGTACACACACACACACACACACACACACATGCATGCACACACAGATTTTCTCCCTGATCTCTCACTCAGCCACTCACTTAATGTCTTTGTGCAGACTCTGTCTGTCACTCATTTTAAAATGAAATGTCGATGTGGCTGCCTGGTGTTTACCGAACGCTACACTCCTGATTTTATCCGTAACAAGTTATGATAATTCCCATGATCTCCTTTGCCCTTTGTCCTCTTTTTTTCTGCTCTCCGCCGCTTGCTTTTAAACTCTCCTCTTGCACACCACCTCAGACACTCCAAACTCTCTGAGCAGATGAGTAATATTCCTCCTCTGGGTTTACTCAGTGGCTACTAGGGCATCCAAGGCCCCAAACAGCTGTTCTATAATTATACAAGCAGCAGGAGGCAGACAATCAATACTCCTTTTACTCTTTTCCTCCACCCGGGCGGCCTGGCGGTTAGCGAGGCCGCCCTGTAATCAGAAGGTCACAGGTTTAATCCCTGCAACAGCCAAAGTGTCCATCAGCAATCGTTTGCACTGTTGGCGTGCCCTTGACAGTGACATTGCTCACTCATCTACTGACTACTTTTAATTGCTTTACGATATATATGGAAGTTACTGCAGATAAGGATGACTCCCTCGTCAGTATTTACATTTGAGAGCTCTTAAATATAAAATGTTGAGTGCCTACAAATGTATGAGAGACTTTGAGACAATATTGTAACGATAGGATTGCAATAAAGGAATGCAAAGATTGACAGAGTTCACAGGCTTCCGAAATTCATTCATTTTACATCATCTTCAAACCCTCCGTATCTTACCTTAGGCAGGCTGAGAAATTATATATTATATTTGTGTGAAAATTGCAATTTAAAAGTGCACGAACTGAAGTTTTGATGCCTTTCTCTATTTTTAAAAGGACATTGGATGAGAATGAAAATCAATATCAGTTTAAGGGTATGCTATTTTTAGCCACTTTACCTTGCCATCACACAACCTTTTCATTATTTCATTTCATTTCATTATATAAGACAAATATCACCGTCTTAAAAGCAACCAGACTCCTTTGGCAGTAATTTTACCTCACAGAACACAGGAGTTGCTGGTCTACGCTACCTTGATCAGTCAGCTAGTTAGTGTTATTGTGTGACTTCGGTGAATCCAAGCTAACATTTTAAAACACCTGTCACACAATAACACAAACAGACTTAACTGATCAAGGCAGCAGTAGACCAGCAACTCTTGTGTCCTGTGAGGTAAAATGACTAATTTTGCCAAAGGAGTCTGTTCTGTTCTGTGAGGTTAAATTAAATTGCTGTTTTTGCTTAAGGACTCTGGTTTTTTGCTTGAAAAAAAGCCTCTTTCTACTACTACTTATTTTTTTAAGCATGCTAAAATGATTTAATTTAAATTGTAACAATATTGCCCAGAAAAAGACACAGTTAAGTTATTTTCCCCAAGTCAGAGACGGAGGGGAAGTAGTATGCTGTGCAAACTACGGTCTTAAATTTGAGAACAGCTAACACTGTAACTGCTGGGATGAGATAAAGGCTAACGGCTCTCTCCACCGTGCTCTTGTGTGTTTCAGCTAATTCTACCAAAGGTTTCAAAGTTAATTTGGAAAAGATAAGATTTTTTAAAACCACTCCACATACAGCACCTTATAATTGGAGTCTTATTGTCTGTTTAGAGGTCGAAAATGTCCTGCAGTGGTAATGACGAGGTTCAGAAGTTAAAGTGATCTGTTCAGTAATCTGCAGGCACGCTGAATAGAAAGGTGTGTGTGTGTGTGCAAGCCAGAATAATAATGCGTGTGTCTGTGTGTTCCCTACCTGTCCTTGGCTAAGAGCCCTGAGAAAGTTGAAGTTTTCACCTTGAAATTTCATTAATCTGCTGAGTCCCAGAACAATGAAAAAGGTTTGGCCAGTAGGTCGATATAATCTTTATTTAGATACAAATAAACGTATACCTTGAACACTGAAAATAAGTGGATTTGTCTGCCTCAATATAGGAAATCACTTCTTTTCATAAACAACAATTCCATAAGAAAAGCAGCAAACATTAAAAAAAATATATAGAAACTAAATCTTTTATTGTAACTGAGTGAAAAAGTAAGTTTAAGGACTCCTACAGAGATCTTTACACAGTGTTTTAGGATGCAGTCGCATGCAGCTACACTCAGTGTCTGTCTAACATGGAAATTTTTTCCCAGCATGGTGCAGAATGCTGCATTTTAACATGTCAGTGCAGCTTTCCCCCACTATTTCTCACATCCTCAACTGGCAAGTGGCATGTTTGATAACTTTCATCTCCTCTGCTTCTTTTCATGGCTCTCTCCTTTAACCTGGCTGCCAGGAATGCAATAAACCTCAGGTACCGTATCTATTAACAGTGTTGTGTGTTGTGTTCCCTATATGTGGGTGTGTGTGTGTGTGTGTGTGTGTTCTGCTTTTTCTAGCTGTCTCTGTTTGTGTTTTCTGCTGGGGGGCGGGGGTTTATCAACGTCTGTTCCTCATTTGTCCTATCTGTAGTTTGTTGTAGACTTCCTTAATAAATACCTTCCATTTGTCGGCATGGATGCTGATAAAGACGAAAAGGGAAGCCTGCACCACACTCCAATTGTATTACCACAACATCAACAGCGACATGAATTGAATTCTTATGAAACAGCCCTGATAAAATGCTCCATCCTGTGCTGCTATGCATATTATCCTGTTTGTGATCAGAAAAATAAGCATGCTTGGTTGTGAATGGACCTGGGTGATGACAGGAGAATGATAAACATCACTCTGGTAGAGCTTATGGGCCTGTACACTGAGATAATGGCAACAATTTAGCTGATTGATCTCAAACACTGTGCCTCTCTGCTGATGTGCTTGATAATGGTATTGACTGTCTTTAGGCTCTATGGATTATTATTATCCCTGCTGTGTGGGTGTGGTTCTGTTGGGTCTTGCCTCACTGTTGAGCTGATGGTGCTGTGAATGTGCTAAGTGTTTGATTATGATGGCTCTAAAAGACATTTATCTAAGCATAACGCGGCTATTTAGAAATGCACCGTCCATATGTGCTGCATGGACTGTAGTTAAAGAGCATATAAACGTGGCATCACCATCCCCAGATATGTCTGGGAGCAGTATTTCGTCGTGTAGTCCTTCAGTGTCCGAGCAGAAATGGATTGCGAAGAAAAGGTTGAACAGATCAGAGCTCAAGGTGTTGAGCAGTCAGGCCCTGCTGAGAAATGCGAGAGCAGGGAGAACAAACCTGCCACTCTCGGCCGCAGAAAAAGCCGAGTTCCTATTTTTAGAGCTGTCCTTTGTGACAACCTGCTCTGCTTCAGCTGTGCAGAGATACAAAAGCCTCAGTTTTGAATAGACATTGTGTAGGAACTGCAGCGGTGAAAGAAGAAACGGTTCATTGTACACTTTGTTTTCTCGCCTCCTGCATTCCTTCATCCTTGGATGTTTGTTCAAAACTATTCAGGGGGAGCTTTTTTATTGCTGTGACTAGGCTTAATGATTATTTTATGATCAATCAATCTGTCAAAAAAAAAATCAATCATTTGGTCAATAAAGTGCCATAAAATAGAAAGTCGCATCACAATTTCCCAAAGCCCAAGCTGACATATTCAGATTGCTTGTTTTGTCTGACAGTCCAAAAACCCGATATTCGACTTGAGAAGCTTTGAACCAGTGAATATTTGGCATTTTTGCTTTAAAAAAATATACTTAAATGATTAAATAAAATACTTACGGATTAATTTTCTCTCCATCTGATAAGCTCTACAACTTTTACTTTATTTTTAAAGGGACACTTCATCCCAAAATCAAAAATACTTTTTTTTTTCTGGCCTGTAGTGCTATTTATCCATCGTGATTGTTTTGGTGTGAGTTGCCTAGTTTTGGAAATATTGGCAGCCAAGATGTCTGCCTTCTCCCAAATATAATGGAACTAAATGGCACTTGGCTTGTGGTGCTCAAAGTGCCAAAAAAAAATAAAAAACATTTGAAACTCACCATGCACGTCTCTTTCCAGAAATCATGACCCGGTTAATCAAGGTAATCCACAGACCTTGTTGTGAGCTGTTTCATGTCAGAGTTATTTTAGTTCTACCAAACATTCGGCTGTGTGTAGAGCCGGGGTGTCGTCCACTCAGCGGTTCGATCCCTGGCTCCCTCAGGTCTACGTGACGAAGGATCCTCGGCCAAGAAATTGCTCCAAATTGTGAGTGTGTGTGAATGAGAGATATTCTAAAGAGCAGAGGCACCTTGCATGGCAGCCACTACCATTAGTGTATGAATGTATGTGTGAATGGGTGAATGTGGTGTAAACAGCCCATTGAATAGTTGGAAGACCAGAAAGACGCTATACAAATGCAAGTCCATTTACCAAACTACCTTATCACCTTGCCGAAAGGGAAGTGTGCATCTACTCATGGACAAGAGGCTCATGCTTGTGACAGCACCGGATTGTAAATATTAATGGCATCCTCCTCAACTGTAACAGTGAGGTTACTGACCTGTAGCCTCTCATCCATGAGTAGATGCACACTGCTTTCTGCTCGGTGGTAGGGTCGGCAGGTGTAGTTCGGTACAAATTAAATAGTTCCTTCATGAAACTGCCCACAATCAGGTCTGTGGATTATCTTGAGTAATCGGGTCATGATTTCTGAGAAGAGACACTGCAGTTGAGTTTTTCAGTGTAAAGCCAAGTTGCATCTAGTTCAAGTAAGGCAGATGTCTCCACGGACGATATCTCCAAAAATCTGAAAACTGAAAAGATAAACTACAGGTAAGAGGAAAAATATGTATTTTTGATTTTTGCCTCAGTTGTCCCTTTATATTTGCGAACATAACAAAGAACCCTTCAGTGTCAAACATGGTCATGGTGATTGTTGAAGTTTTCTATAGTGTGTGATGCAGTGTGTGCTTTTTTCAGTTGTAGTGTGTCTTCCTTTGTTTCTCTTTCCCAGCACAGACACCAAAAGCAAAATCTGTGTTTATAGTTATTAATAGCCAAATATCAGACCTAATGCTGTGATGGAAATAGAGCAGATATTTTTGGGAGTGCTCATACTCATAATCCAGCTGAAAATGTGCCTTGTGCCGCTGAGAAAAATGAGCTACTCATTTACAAACAGTGGTGGTTCATTTCTCAACCAGTGTTATAGAACATGCTTGCTGACATTTGATGTGCTTTTCATGTCAGTTTTGACATTCAAAGACCTTTTTGAAAGTTGAGTATTTTCAAAAGGCTTGACAGATGACATTTATTTTCGATGGTAATGAGTTTTTTTTTTGTTGTTTGTGTCACTTATATTTGATCAAAATCGCTCCAAACAATTCATAGCAGGACTGTTTGATCTGTTCGATGAGCTGGTGTTAGACAATGCTGGATGCTGCAGGAGATACTTGAGCTATTAATAGGAATGCTGATTCTGCGTGTCTGGTTAAATAAGGGTTAAAATATGTTTTGTATGAGTCTAAAAATAAACTTTGTAAAACTGTCTAGCTTCATGTTGAGTGCACAGTTCCCTGGATACATCTTAACATTGAAAAAGACAGATGATGAAAGACTGGGATCATTGTGTTTTGGTGTTTTTAGTTCAGTTCGATACAGTAGTCTGCAATACAGACAAGAGACTTCACATTGTGTTGAATTTAAATGTCTGTTACACTGGGTTAATACTGAAATTAGCCATGAGCATATCAAGCAGTAAAATGGAGAGTAAAACCGGGTGGAATTAATTTCTTCTTACATAAAGTTTCACAATATGATGAACTGTTAAGCTGTAAAAGATTATATCAATTAACACATCAGATTCCACATGAGCAATTATTGCTCGCCCAGAGATCCATTTGTACCTGACTTAACACACCCTCCAACAAATTACACTATGAAGGCAGTTTTAAATCCTGACATAATGACTTCTTGTCCCATCAAGGAAATATTCAGTCTCCACTCTCGACTCTTCCCTCTTACACATCAACACATTATGATTATCATTGAAGTTGATATGTAATGAAGGATCGTTTCACTTTCTTGTCTTGCACAGAATATATTTAGAGCTAGCTAAGTTGTTGGTGGATATGTGAAAGACTCCAGCCTTAGAAATGTTTTTTGTGTGTGTGTGTGTGACTGTATTACATTCTGGTTTATCGATGCTGCTGTTTGTGGTAAATTGGTCTCTCTGCCTCTTGTGTGATGGATTGTATCCTGTATGTTTTTTGCAAAGCATTGTGAATCATACAAAACGCCACATTGTCTCCATTTGACCAGTCATATTCCAAAATGTCACCAATACGTTTTCTGCTAAGGACTAGAAGATTAGAAGATATGCTAACTGCTTGGCTTAATGGATGGCGATGTCAGTCATTTAAGACTTAAATATCTCTAAAACTGTTGGATTGATTGCTCTGATATTCATGTTTCCCAGAACACAAATCCTGCTGTCTTTGGTGATCTCATCTTTTCCTCTACTGTCCACCATGTGGTTGACCTTTGTGGTTTTGAGTGAAATATCTCCTCAAATATTGGATGGATTACCTCGAAATTTGTGACAGATATTCATATTCTTCTCATAATGAATCTGGCTAAGTGTTAAACATTTTAGCGGGATTTATTGGCAAAATATGGCATAAATGGAATATGATAACCAACTGTATGTAAGTGTGTAATCACCTGAAAATAAGAATTGTTGTGTTTTTGTTAGCTACGAATGAATTGTTCACATCTACAGAGGGTTAAGGTCTTCTTCCATGGAGGCAGCCATGTTCAGAGTTTGTACAGGAGCTGGAATTTCTTGAAAACATTTGACTTGGAGTGTTTGGATTTTGGATAAAGTGCCCAACACTGCTTCACACTGTAATGTGGCAGCTTTTCACCACACTTTCAAGCCATGTAAAGAGTAACATGTAGTAGGGATTGTTGGGTTATATTGGATGCCAAGCCTACTTGCAGACAGGTGAATTTGCCACCCTTCTGTAGAATGCTATGAAAACATAATTTTGGTTTCGAAGCGCAATAATCATTTTGACTACATTTTACCAAAGCTGTAAGGTGCTGAAAATTCTCAAAAATGCACCTTGAAAATGCTTGAAAAATGCTTGAGTTTGACTTTGGAAAAGGTGTGGGAAACCTGTACATTTCCACACTAGCCCAGAATGGAGAAACCCAACACTGGCTCTAGATACAGTGTTTTGCATGTTTTGCAGTCACTATTGTTTCTCTTACAAGCTTGGAGGGGAAGAGTGAGGTGAGTGGTATTCAACCTCACTGGTAGTTGGCTCTAAATCCTATCATTTAGCACCAACATCAGGTCAAAAATTATGTTTATACAATGCTTAAGTTTATAACCAAATACCTGCCTCAAATGCACTTTGTGTTTAGTGCTTTTTACCAAATATTGCTGTGCTAACATGCTAAACTAAGCTGGGGAGCATGTTAAAAATGATATCTGCCAAACATCCGCATGCTAGCATTTTCAATGTTTGAACCATCCCGATGTTAACATTTAGCTCAAAGAAAGTACAGCCTAACAGGACCACTAGACTGGCTGCACACTTTTCTTCATGTCTTTGGACACATGCTTTTGACCCTCTATGGTTAAAAATTGCCTTGGCCTTTCTTTCCATATCTGTCTGATATGGCATTGAGGGAAAGAGGAACATTGGGAAAGACACAGAAAGGAGAAACACGCTCCCGGTAGCTGACTGATACACCAACCTTGCAGTCATTGTAAAGTTAAAGACTTCCAGGTCAGAACCTCCCACAGTTAGTTTATAATCTGATCCAGAAACCTCAAGTTACTGATCAACTTTTCACTCACTTCCTAACATTCTTACTTCGGCACTTATTCTCCAGGAGCTTCTCCTTTCATTCACTTTTTTTTTTTTTTGATTTATGCACTTTGGAGCAGGTGCAGGGGCACGACAGATGTTTTGCCCCTGTGAACCTACAAGTGTAATCTTTTAAATGTGCCTGGCTGCCTGCGTTTCTGCCAAATTATTTTCAGAGCAGCATGCAGGTGACAACAGCTTGATAAATGAAATAATCCCTTGGGCTGTAGCAGCTATGAAAATGTAGTCACTTTATTAGATCATCTTTCTCGTTCTAACAATGCTATTTAGAGCCGTCGTAATGGGACCGACGTCAAGGATTAATGCACTGAGCTGGCAGTCAGGAGGGCTGTGTTTTCTCTACACCAGGCATTCTGTTGGCTTACACACAAATTCAGCGAACAAGGATAGACACGGATCAATAAATCAGAGTACGTCGAGTTTGATCCTATAATAGCTAGTGTGTGTCCATGAGAAGTTGTGTTGTGTTGAAGTCTTCTCTATCGGGATACTGAAGACCTACCTGCTCACTCATTGTGAGTCAGGAAAGATGTAGGAGTGAGTGTCTTTTTCTGGTGATATGATTTAGTTTTGTCTGTTTAGATCCTTGCTGTTGATCCTGTATTTTTCCTCTTTTTTTTTTTCTCATCCTGGCTTACTTAATATTCTGAAAATCCTCTTCTGTGCACTACAGAATTGTCACTGCTAAATTGCAATGATTAACCTGGCAACACTATATTTTTCTTATTGTCAAAACATTGCATGAAAAGATGACAACCAACAATTAATTGATCCTGCTTACAAGTATTACATCCAAATATCTGTGCCACAGAGCTCAAAGACTGTTAAAACATTATTTAGCCACACCATTGCACCGGGTGACTTTTTTTTTAAAATTATCATGAGTATGGGCACTGTAATTTATGTTTACCATTAACTGTTCCACTGCTGTTAATACTCATAAGTGCGTGAAGTGTGTATTAAACAAGAGTAAATCATGCATGACATTAGGGACTATTTTCAGCTGAAGATTGAGTAACATTTTCCATTTGTCAATATTATTTTTGACCAAATACAACATCTCTTGATATTGAGCTGGGCATTATATTGATACGAGGTCAATGTTGTGATAGGAGACTAGATATCTTAGATTTTGGATATCTTTATATCATCATATGGCTTAAGGTATTTGGTCAAATATATCGTCATATTTGATTTTGTCCATATTGCCCATATTCCCCAGATGTGGCCCAGCTCTAACAATATGTTATTTTAGAGAAAATGTATCTGTCGAGATATATATATCGTATATTGCGGAATTCAACCAGGGCAAACTGGAAGACTGGAGGTATTCAGGGTTAGATAAGCTGTGTGTTGCTCGTTTTGGCCTTTTTGTGGGATTTTTTTGGTGCTGACAAAAATAGAATAGCACCAGTCTTATCTATTCATTCTAATTCTCTATATTCTCTATAGCGCTTGCTCATATCAATCACTTTCTTCACTGTGTTATCAGCTCCGAGTGGTCAAACAAGTCTTGGTGTGTGAGAACAATCGCACAAAACTCCATTCTGAAAATGTTTTAATTTCAGAGAAATCTGAAGCATTTTTTTTTTCCAGCATGTCTGTGTTCTGCTAAGTACGTTATGCATAAGAGGTCACATTTAGGTTTCAAAACACTGAATTTCGGTAGAGGAAGTGAAATACTGGATGAGGAACTGAGCCTCAGACATGCTGTCCACGTGTGACAAAGTTCGTTGGCTTGTTTATGTTTTTTGGCTGCTTGTGAGCATGTGTCTGGCTGACTTCAGTGAATGATAACAGCTCTCTCTCTCAGGCTGTAGGAGGGATTTTATGTCAGCTGTGTGTTTATGATTTTAATGTGGAGAATATGGAGTAAAACGTCATCTCGCTTTGCTGGTTGGATGATCTGTATTGCCTACAGTCGAAAGCAAAACGCTTGAAACACAAACTGGTGCTTTGTACTGTATGTATTCTGCTGCATATGAACATAAATTACAAAGGGTCGAATTAAGCTGTTAAAGAAGGTGGATGGTTGATGTTGCCATGTTTTGCGGTTATCACCCTTGAAACACTTGCCTGTGTGTGTGTGTCATGTGTTTGTGCCACCCAGCAGTGTAATGAGGTTTTTATGGCTCTAATGCTACGCATCAGCAAGCAAAACACCATCACATGGCCTACCCTATAAATGGATTGAACAGTTGCAGACACCACGCCGGGTTCACAGACTGTTTACAAATGGCAGATGAGGCACCGCCCCCCTCCTCCACCTCATGCATTTAGCACACACTGGAATTGAGCAGGAGTGCATTAATGTTATTCTCAAGTGGCGTTTTTCACGTCACTGTCACAATCCTGTAAGATCGATGCTCCCCTGCCTCTCTGCTTTTACGTTTAGCTTGTGATTAGTCAGTAAAAAAATGATTAATTGGCTTGTTTGTTCCTAGAAAGCTTTAAATGAAGGGAAGGGGGTTGGGCAGGAAGGTCTGATACTCCCCAGACGCGGCCCCGTTGCCGCGGTGATGTAATGATGCCCCGGTCGTCTCCCCCTCGGCGATTGTTGGAGACGTTAATGATCGCGCTGCACAGCAAAGCACCTGAGCTTTTTTGTTGTTGTGATACATTACATCATGGCTCGGGGCAGGAGAGGTGATGTCATACCGGGTCTCCAGCCCCCCCCACCCCCACTCACCCTCCTCCCACTCACCTCCCCATTACTTTGACTGGAGCAGCTCCAAAACCAGCAAGTGCTTTCCAGGCTTTGTCTGAGGCAGACCAGCCAGGCTCTTTATATACACCATAACAAGCTCCAGCCTCAACTATCTGCATACACACACACACACACACACACACACACACAAAAAAAAAACATTCATGTGTGAAATGTTTTATTGGTTTTCTTATTCTTCTATTTTTATATTTGAGAATTTGTTTATGTGGGTGTTTGTACAACATTTGTACCAGATAATCAAGTATGAAGCTCATGTTTAGCAGAATTATCCTTGTAATGAATATCAGTAGTGCAGAGCTGCAACTAATAATTATTTTCTTTATGAACTGAAGTTTTAAGCTATTGTTTAAAGGCATACTATTCAGGATTTTTTTTAAAACATATGTAGGCTCAGAAAAATAATCCCTCTCAGTCATCACTTAGGACACAGTAGTGTGTGTGGTGGTGTCTGTATCTGCAGAGACCCCTGCCCTCTGCCTGTATTTTCTTATTTTCACATTATTTTTCTGTCCTGGGGGCCGCTTTACCAACCCGAAGCGTCTGTATATGACGACCTGAGAATGAGACTCAACAATCAACTGTCTTTCTTCTGCATTCAGAAACAGCTACTGACAAATCCTGCATAAATATGCAACATTTAATCTGCAAAATGATCAAATCTGGAGGTTGGCCATGTTGGAAGTACTGAACGTAAACAACACAACTGACCTCACAACTGTTCCTGGTTATTGCTTCTCAGATTGATCAATTTTGATCAACTAAATTTAAATTTGTGAGAATAACAGATTACAGATTAGTTTCTCATTAATTGACTTTGATAAATTGGATGTTTTAATTGCTAATGTTTATGACAGATCAGCATTTCAAACCGAAAAAGTTGTACTAATGGACTTTTAGACTTGAAATCCTAAAAATCCGAGCTAGATATTTAAATTTCCAAAATTTAAAGATCAGTTGATCACCTATTTTGCCTTTCACAGTACACATATAACTGATGAGCTGAGACCGTACCTCTCTCATCATCCACACACCATCAAATCTTTGTAACATTTAAGCTCTTGATCATTTGTACAGATCTTTGCTATCTATAAACATAGTTTCTCAAAATATTGCCCTCTTACCTGCCTGAAATCAGCTTAAATTGAATATTCAATGTGTAATTCATTCTCTTGTTTACATCCCAGTATCTCCCAGTAAAATAAAATAAAGAGAAACAGCGAATCTTCACATTTGCGAAGCCAATGTTTGGCATATTTGCTCAGTAAATAATATTATTCATCATCAAAATAGTTGTTAAATTTTACGATGATAGTCTAATAAAAAATAAAGTCTATGTTCATATTTGTTCATATGTAAAGTGCTGCTGCACTGTTGTCTTGTACTGAAAGGAATTGTCTTGATCTGTCTCTCAATTTTCAAAACATCAAAATGACAAGAAAATAACAGCAAAGGAACAAAATGGCAGAAAATGATTGACACTGTCAGACTTTTAGAAAAATGGTTTGACACAAAATGACAAGTAGCAAAAATAAAGAACATAAATTTACTGTCTTCTTTTTGAGGTGTGACACTTTTTGTGATGCCTCATCTGCTATAAAGTGTAGATGAAATGTAAATTATGACAGCTGTTGTTGCTTGGTTGTGAAATGAATTGCTGATTATTTTGTGATGTGGATATGAACAGGGGCGGTCTGTTTTTTTATTGTCTTGGTTGGCCTCTACACCCCTATTCTTCCCTGTGACGTCTTTTTATCATATAAAGAGCCATCCTCACATCTGTGTCTGTTAGGAGACTCTCATGTCTGGGACCTTTTATGTCTCCAATATCCACAGTCTCTGGAGACATGGCCTGCTACCTACACATGCATAATACACACACACACACACATTTCCCCTCTTGCTCTCACAAAGCAGAGAGGCGTAAGCATGTTGTTTATTTGTTGGTGACGCTGCTGCTCATTGTAGTACAGCTGAGTGAAGGTGAAGTGGCAGTCTATTGCCACTTTTTCTGTCTCTTCTCTTTTGCGCACGCACACACACACACACACACCCCTCCCCTCCCTCCTCCATTTCGCCATGTCTCGCTGCTTCCGTCGCCACAGCAACTGAAAGCCCTGGAGGGTGTGTAGGGGGCTGGATGGCTGGCTGGCTGGGTGGGTGAGTTGGAGGCTGAGGGGGGCTCGTGCTCACCCAGTTGCCATGGCTATTCCAGCTGAGTGACAGTGACAGAGTGACATCATCGCTGCCAGCCTCTGTGCTTCGCCGCTGTCTGCCCACTTATTTTCTCCTCCATCTCTCCCTTTCTCTTTTACTCCCCTGCTCCAGAAGTGATGCTCCTCTTCCTCCCTTTCTGCGTGTCCTCCTCTTTTACTCACTCTCGCCCTCTCAAGAGGAAGTGCCGCTGTCTCTGTCTCTGTCTCCCCGCCCAGGAAATGGCTTTCCTTCATTCCGTTACTATGCCAACCGGCTCCAGCCGTGGTCTTGTGCCGAAGTGAGCGTGATAATGGCATTACTCCCACTGTGCACTTCTCCTCCCTGCAATCTCTTCTTCTATCATCCATCCATCTATCCACCTTTTGATTTTTGCTGTCTTTCTTCCTCCCACCACTCGACCAGCTCTTCCCTGACGTTTTCTGCTTTTCTCTCATCTCTCATCTCTCTCTTTCATCCTCTCATCCACCCATCTCCATCTCCTCCTCTTTTCCATCCCTCTATCTGCACTGGGGGGTGTTTGCAAGCCCCTCCAGAGGAGAAGAGCAGCACAGCCATAGTGGCTGCTCTTACAACATCACTGTCTGGCAGGGAGGAGGTCCTTACTCCCCCCCACCACCACCACTTTCTCCTCCTCCACCACCACCACCACCACCACCCTCCCCTCCTCCACCCCTGACACACATACACCCTACCTCGCTACCGTTACAAACAAACCGCTGGGTTTTAACGTACAGTAGCTCGGCGGAGGCTGCAGGCGTCTCGGTCTTCAAATAATGTAATGGTGCATAAAGGCGTGTGTATGTGTGTGTAGCTTTACTTTCAGGAGAGGGAGGGGAGATAGAGAGGGAGGGAAGGCGGAGGGAGCAAACGTGAGTGAAAGTGTTGTCAGCCATTTTTTCTCATCTTTTTTTCCTCCTGTTTTCTGCTTTATTATCGGCGTGCTGCTGCTGCTGCTGTTCTCCGGCTGGAGATGATGTGATTGTCAAGTGAAGGAGCAGGAGCCGGCTCGGATAAAAGGATTTTTTTTCCTCCACCTCCTCCTCCTCCTCCTCTGTGGGTTTTAAGACATTTCTGTGTTGGTTTGGAGAGTCTAATCAGGCCAAAAGGAACCAGCGGATACTCCCAAAACTGTCAAGCCGCCGCCTCCTTCTTCCAGAGAGACGGTGCAGCCGAGGGAGGAGAGAGGAGGGCGGGCAGGCGGCTGGGATGACGATGGGGGTCTATGCTGTAGCGTAGAGCAGCTCCGGGATGTTAGATTTTTAACATTTTTTCATTATGAAACCATTAGCAGCAGCAGACAGCAATGGAGTCCCGAGCCAGCAAGATAAAACCCCGGTAAGTAGCCTATCGACGTGCTACGTTTTCGCTCCATCTTTCTCTTTTTTTTTTCCTCCTCTCCCTCATTTATGAGCCACTAGATATGATTACCGTCCCTATAATGGATGTGCATCGGATTTCTATCGAGCCTCCACAAGATGAATGGACGCAGGGCAGGCCAAGGACGCGACAGAAACCCGACCAGAGGCTGCTTATTGCCCGGTCGAGCCTCCGATGTGTGTCAGTGTGTTGTACTAGAAACGGCCGCCATGTGCTTGCTGTCACACTCGCGCACGCAGACACACGCACACTATTGATCTTACAGGCCTTTGACGTTCTCCTCAAATACTGTATTTTATTTAATTAGAAGTGCAAATAAATGTGTGACCAATAATAATTTAAAGCAACAGATATAATAGCGTTTAGTTTCCTTGGCGCACACACATCCAGCTGTGCAGATGTTGTGTGTGTTTAACGACCGACGTCTCTGCCCTCATTATGTTTTACGACGCACTGAGGTGACAATATTTGATTGCAGGTCCATAAGATAAAATTAAGCACGCCAGGTGTCATTTTGCATTGGGAGGAAAAAACAGAACAAGCAATAGATCAGGCTGGTTATAGATGAGAGGTGATGTCATGCTTGCCCTAAATTCATTCATCCCACCTTTTAACCTCCAGGAGCTGCCAGTAACATTATGTTATATGATGCAAAATGTTGCTTTAAAGCATAAAATTACTTTGCAAGAATTAGGGCTACAATTAAAGATTCGTTTTCAATGACGATTAATCTATCTTTTATTTTCTTGATTAATCAGTTTTTTTTGGTTTGGTCTGTATAATGTCAGAAAATGGTGAAAATTGTTTCCTAAAGCAAGAGATGATGGCTTCAAACGCCTTGTTTTGTTCACAACTTAAAGATGTTCAGTTTACTGTCATGGAGGAGTAAAGAAACCAGAATGTATTCACATTTAAGGTGCTGGAATTAGAGAATTTTGGCTTATTTTTGGTGATTAATGTAAGAGTCGACAGCTAATTGAATAACTCTAGTAGCTGTTGCAGCTCTAGCAAAAACACATTTAATATTTTGGGTGTTTTTAAGTGTTTTTTGCCTCACTGTGAGTACCAGCTGAAGCACTAGTCTGACCCTCTGGTGTGTGTGTGTGTGTGTGTGTGCTGCTGCTGCTGCTGCTGGTGGCGGCGCTGTCCGTGGTGCTGGAGGCAGCAGGCAGCTCCAGCTCCAGCAGACACTCAAAGGAGGCCTGAGCTGATCTGCACTTGAACGGTAACCGGATTGATCGGCTGTCAGCACCGCTGGGATCACTCACACACCGAGACCACACACACACATACACGCACAAATACAGAGACAGGGCTGTAAATCACACTGATGGACGGTTCCTGGATCGCAGAGCACAGATGCCGAACAAAAAATCACCTTAATATTCCTATAATAGTCATGGATGTGTCATTGTTGGTGACATATTTCATCCACTTCCCTCACAGCTTGTGCAGCTTCTCTCTGGGAGGCCTTTCAGGACACTAAGAAACACAAAAATCATGTCCAGGATGTTTTTTTTTTAATGTCTTAAACTATACAGTTGCTTTTTTGAACATCTTTTATGAACAATTTTTTTGAAACATTTTGTATTTTATTAAGGTGATACTGCTAAATGCAATGTATTTTGCTCAGTTTTTATGTTTTTTATGTGCCATATGCAGCCAAAAGCAACTCTCCAGTGTGGATAGTGGTGTTTTCTCTAAGAAATCTGTCAACTCTGAGCTTTATTGCCTGAATACAATGTGGTGCTCAACTGTATGTTGATGCTAATTAGTCCATTAATCAATTAGTTGTCAAAAGTTAAATTAATCACTATTTTGATAATCAGTTAATTTAAGTCATTTTTTAAAGAAATTAATGTCTACATTCTCTGGTGTCAACTTTTCAAATGTGAATATTTTCTGCTTTCTTAGGCCCCTATGACAGTAAACTGAATATCTTTGGATTGTGGACAAAACGAGACATTTGAGAACATCACTTTGGCTTTTGGAAAACCGTGAGCAACATTTTTCACCTAGGGATGCACGATAACTATCGGTACCGATAATTATCGGCCCGACATTGGAAAAAATGACGTCACACCGATAAGTCCGATAATGACATTTTTTTTGCCGATAACTACATCCAATTATAAATAGCCAACATTGCCTTGCTTTCGCTCATTTTCAGTCCGTTTGTTTGCCCTGTGTTGCTGCTGCCTGCTGTTCTCACGCGCATAACGTCATATTGATGCGCCACCTCAAACATAAACATGGTGCTGCCATCACCAAGTGTGGGCATTTTTCACCGTTTCTGAAAAAGACAACGCGATTCAGTATGCAATAAGTGTTCAGCATAAGTGCCGAGGGGAGGTAAAGTCTACTAGTTTAAACATATCCAACCTTATTAGCCACTTAAAAGTTTCACCATCGAAACAACGGTATTTGGAGAGAATATGAGGATGACAGGAATGCTGCGGCTAACGCTGCATCACCAGCCAGCAAGCAGTCTGGAGTAGAGATGTTCCCGACGACTAATTTCCCTGAAGATTCAACGCAAAATCTACTAGTCGACTAGTCTAACACTAAGAAAACACACAGACAGCAGTTAAAATTGAACAGAATTTATTAATTTATAATGTTAAACACTGTCCGTAAAAATACTGTGCGTATTAAGAGCCATTTAAAGCCGTTAATCACAGTCAACAATCGCCTAATCGTAACGTTACTTTAAATGCCGCTGAACTGCGCGCTACTTTGCGCTGCAATACAAACGTTACATATTAATATACAAAACATGACAACAACTCACTAAATGCTTCACCTTTTCAGACCGAAGAGGATGACAGCGTCTGCGGAGCCGACGGTCAGCTGTCAACCGGCCACACAAGTGTGGCAGGCTAACAGCTGTTGGCGGGCTAACAGTGCTAACAGCAGCAACAGCAGCTTCTCCAGGTTCAAGTCCGTGTCTGTACTTAATGTGGTCACGTTACCCCAGTCGAGTGAATGTATCAGCTTATTCTGTCACAGTCTATATTCAACATTATTTCTGTCGTCTAGATTAAAACACTGCGAAACCACGCTGGTTTTTCGAGCTGTCATCTGTCCGACTTTACTGATATAAACATCCGTGGTTGCCTAGGCGATGGGCGAGAGGGGCTGAATAATGTACTCGCAACACACATTCAAACGCTGATCTATAACAACGTACAGAGTTTTCATTCTGTAAATCTTTTATTTTTGTCTGGACAGTGATGCACTTTATTTTTGCACTGATTTTCTGTTCTGTAAAATCTTTTTTATTGAGCGATGCAGCTGAGTGAAACAATAATAAATAGTTGTTGGTTTTTTTGTCATAACTTTTCTTGTTTTTGTTGTGATTACAACACTAGTGATGTATGTTACATTATTTTTATAAGTCAGGCAGAGTTATAATGTTAAATTCATATTTACTCACAAAATCTTTTTTATCTTTATTTACCTCAGGTGTATATATAAACTATTAAAAATGTTATCGGTTATCGGTATCGGTATCGGTTATGAGAAGCAGGAAGTTATCGGTTATCGATATCGGTGAGAAAAAACAGTTATCGTGCATCCCTATTTTCACCATTTTCTGATATTTTATGGGCCAAACAAGTAATGGATTCAATGAGACGATGACTGCCAGATTAGTCAATGATGAAAATAACTGTTAGTTGCAGCCCTAGCTGAATGTACCTTGATATCAGCACTATTGGCACTTCATGCTAATATGGCATGGCTGTCATAATCTATAGTCTTCAAGATATGTATATATAATATGTTATTTGAGTAACAATTTGAGTATTTTGAGTAACACCCTTGTTGAAATAGATTTTTCAACATTGATTTGACTGGTTTTTCCCGGAATCCAGCAACAACATACAGGCAAGTGGTAGCCACTCTACACACTCAAATTATCCTTAAAATATTCATCACATGGTTACTCACTTACTTTTGACAGGGAAAGGCAGAACATCACACATGCTATCAAGTAGCACATCATACTAATTGAAAAATTGTTATTGGCAGGATAGAATCGTTTCCGTTGCCAAAGCATGATGAAAGCCCAGCACACATGCACCTCAAGTTAGACAAAACAAGCAGACAAGCCAGCAAGTAAACACAAATGGCAATTATGTAAAACATAGAGAAACATGAGTGCAATAATCTAAGTTTGGCTCTTTTACAATTGGCTGTCTGTCAGCACGTGGAAGTTTGCTACATATGCTGCAATCAGGAGGATGATTTAGTCTGGAAGTTTTTTGTTTTGATCTCTAGGTTTATATGTTGACCTCTTCTGTCTTGTTTTTTTTTTTTTTTCTATCTCTGTCTTCTCTCCCCGCCCCTTCATTAGATTTCTTATAGTTTTCGCATACAAATGAAGGCTTGTGCAAATATTCATTTAGCCCAGCAGGAAACCCACCAAGGGTAAAGTCAATAACAACCCCCAGATCTTATTACAGTAATGACATCACCACAGTGGGCTCATGACCATTGGCTGCTATATGTGTAATTCCCTAATTGCTTATCACTCCTCTGGAGATTTCCATTCATATAGCTGCATGTTATCTTTACTGCAAGAAAGCAGATGTTGACTTACACCATCACAGTACAGTTCATGAAGATTTATTAGGTCGTGATTGACATTTATGGCTTCACCTTTTGGTTATAGCTTGACAACGAATGCTGCCACCTTGTCTTTGAACATTTTATGGAATCGGTGTACTAAAGACCCGTGCCCAGATGTTTAAGCCTTGTTGATATTTTGATAATAAATCAGATCGACACGTTTTTCTTTATTTATGTGACATTTTGTCCCACATATCCCTTATGATCTTGTTTACAACTGGCAGTAATATGAAAACTGTGTAAGCATTCATGCTTTTTGGAGATTTAATCATAGGTTGCGCATCCACCAACATACTAACGGCAGGAGAGGGCTTACTTTTTACAATAATTGGCACCTGGAACAACAATGATTATAATAGCAGTATAGTGGACTGTATTCCTCATTGTAGGTAATCATCTCTGCCTGTCTAACTGCTGGCT
The DNA here is from genome assembly GCA_027495735.1 of Lutjanus campechanus. Lineage (NCBI taxonomy): Eukaryota > Metazoa > Chordata > Actinopteri > Lutjaniformes > Lutjanidae > Lutjanus > Lutjanus campechanus. Next base: position 4,218 of record JAJHUR010100163.1, on the reverse strand, counting down.
TGCGTGGCACTGACTGGTGGAGCTGTAACTAGGGAGAGGGAAAGCCCAGAGAGCATATCAGGCCCATTTAATCGGACACCCTGCCGAAAGGGTTTTAATCTCTTGATCCGCGAGGCTCAGGAAAGCGAGAAGCTGCCATCATGGTCAGAGGAAACTCTGGGATGTGCCTGCTGTCTCTTAGCTGTCCAACATTGGCAGCTCTATGTTTTTTAACAACTAGAAGAAGTTGAAACCACAAATGCTTCGGGCGCTTTTAGCACCTTGAATTCAGAGAGAAAAATCATTTTGTTGTGCTTTGCTCCATAATTTAAACCTATTAAACCAACAATTTGAGTCTGACTCCTTTCGGTGGAAGTACGAGGCTGTTTTTGAGACTCCGTAATGCTTTGTAAACCATGGAGAGTTGTGTTTTCTGAGCTTGGCCACCCACAATATTGGACATCTAGTGTAGTAGCACAGATTCACCCCCAGCGTGTAAAGGCGGTAAAGAGATTGAGAGCCAGCCAGCGCTTCCACCCAGGGCTTCCACCCAGCAATCTAGGTCATTAGGTCTACAGTGTAATTTAAGGAGCGCCACATCTGCTCACATGTAGGCAGAACTGGGTGTTGTGGCTCGAGCATTAGAGTGATGCTTAATCCTCCGGTGACAGCTGATTGTACGTATTTTCGACTCGCCGTCCTGCAGAGCTCACTTCATTTGTTTGCGAGAGAGCATTGGAACCGGAGCAAAGAAGTGCACAGACCCGTATACAGTAAGGTAGGAGAATAATCACAATTTCATGTTGTGGTTAATGGTGCGCCCGTCATTAATAGATTTAAACAGTAGCATGCTGGTGCAGACTTGATCGATCGTGGTTAACAATGCACATGTACATGTATTGCCGTGCCGTTGTTCCACTGATTGGAAAAGCTTAATGAGTGTGCGTCGTTATTGTTGACCTGGCATCCATCTTGGCCCGGTCTCTTGCATGCCACTGGGCCGAAGAGGTCAATGGACCACATGCTTATAGACTGAATGGACCCTGGCTTATTGACCGACAGACGGATGACCTAAATGAGTGGAGAGAAAGGATTAAGTGTTTATTATCCTCTCCCTTTATCCCTCTTCTCTGCCCTGCCCTTTATCTCTCCCTTATTCAGGGGGAGGGGCTTGTAGTTTATGGGGGGGTTGTTGGGAGGAGGTGGGACCTTTCTAGCTGGTTGTGGAGACCAGTGGGGATATTATTATTGACATGTAGACCAGTCCAGTGCCTGGTTGGAAGGCCATATCGACAGACTCCCCATGGCCGGTCTTGTACTCTCAATAATGAGAATATTCAATTAATTTACCCTCTGTGCACTTTCATTTATTGAATTTGCAACCAGAATGTTAAGAATATGTTAACAATTCAAGCATTTTAGCCTACTTGATGTCAAGGTAGCCTTTGATTCCTATATGGCAGTGTCTTTTTTTTATCTATGGTATATTTTTCTGTATCCCTTTAAGAATAACTGGTGATACTCTATAAACCTCCGATAAGACAAAAAAAAAAACAAGAATGTGTCAGGCCTTCTACCAATTGTTTCTGACTTTCCTTGGCTGTTTCTGGCTCTCAACTCTAAGCCTAGTCTCACGAAACCAGACAGTCCCTAAATGCAAGGTCGTTGCTTGAACAGCAGTGAGAATGGCTGCTAAGTAAACTTCATCCCTTACATTCTCCTCAGTATTAAGCACTCGATGTCACGGCCCTTTAAGAGGGCCACCTTAAAGACTTTGGAGTGGTCCAGCAATGGAGGGCTAACTACTGTTGTGCAAGTCCACCGGCAAATAACCGACACAACATTTAATTAGCACGAAATCGACGCGACACCACAAATAAACATTGGCCACTGGTCATCGTATGTGCTGATCGGCCAGTTGCAGTCAAAAAGGCGAATGTTGGCCAATAGTGCTGTTGAGACAATTAATCTGTGCGTCCCCACTCAGAATAAACTACAGTGTCATATTCATCATACTGGAGGACTATGTCAGGCTTTGGTTACACAGATAATACTTGTTTGTAGGATCAATTAATTGTTGGTTTTGGTGTTTGAATTGTTCATGATAAGAAAACAGAATATCACCAAAGTTGCCCTTTAATGTTAGTATGTGTTATATTTAATATTACATTTATATTTTGGCTAAATTGTAGTTTCTTGCAATTGATCTGTCTGTTCAATGTCTAGCTGGAAACCAAATTTCTTTCAGGATAATAACGTTGACGTTGTATTAAAGCCTCAAAGCCTCAACACCCTTACGACAGATGTCCAGTAATAAATATAAATGGTCATAGTCGTAGCTCCAACATGACTTCACTTGTGAGGTTTATATTACACAGGAGTGATATACGGTGCCATAACCTCTTTTGGTCCCAAAACTCATCAGAAGGAAATGTGATGAGGCTTTATCACTGCAGTTACAAACAGACAAAGAGATTCGTCACGCTAACACAATAATGTCCGGCCCGTAATAATAGCAACGTGGAAATCAGCTGGAGGCGCTGAGAGTGAAGTCGACCAGTCAAGGGGACGGGAAATAGCAGCCTGAGGGGGGTTAGTGACTGACTGGGCCCTCTGGTCGACCATTTTAGTTAGTGCAGCCAGCCAGATAATTAAACGTGATAGCAATCTTTGACACAGTGTAGTCACATCACACCTCAGTGCCACAGGAGCTGCACTGTCTGGCTCTCAGTCTCTTGTCACTGACACATAACTAGGCTCTTTGTGACAAGAGATATCTTATTTTCTCATCCCCCCCCCCCCAATAGCTCAGAAAGGTCTCCAAATATCTCGCCACACCTTCTGCAAATCAATTCATTGCCACACCACTTTCAAGCTCTTCAATTTCATTGTGGCTCTGTCTGAAAGGGCAGACCATGAATATTGAGAAGTATCTTGGTCAAAGCTAGTTTCCAATATTCCAGAGTGATAATTCCAGCAGCAACACGCTTTTCCTTCCATTTCCAAAACTCTTTTAATTAAGCTGTAATGCAGATGAGTGCTCCAGAGGCAGCGACGACGGGCGTTTTCTTAGAGTACGTTCAAGAGCAGATGACAGCTCAAACCCATTTACTTGCAAATGAACCTCCCAAGATGTATTTCTGTCCAATCTATTCCATTTGTCATCCGAGTGCGACTTCATAATGTTGCCGCTGTTGAGGCTGATTTCTCAAAATTATTCGAGGCAGTGTAGTTATTTACAGGCAGATGACACTGACACCCAGACTACTTTACTTCACAGACAACCTTACCTTTAACAGCTCACACAAGAAGAGCTTAAAGCTGCACAATCTGTCCAATGTCACACCTGCATCGGGATTTATTGGAGCAAAGTTTGTCTTTTTTTCTTATGAAAGTCCTTGTCTAGCCTTTGTTTACAAGCCCTTATCAAAGCTGGGTGAAAAGTTTTACTGTCCAGAATTTAAAATCACCGCACATAAATAAAAATTCTAAATCTTGTTTACCATCCTCAGCTGAAATCATACAGCATGGGGGAAAAAAAATGTAAGCTGGCTCTCTAAGATGTTAAGATTTAGCTCTGATATCATATGATGAATGAAGCAACCCAGTTAAATCAGCCACATTTGACTTTTAGGTGTAAAAATTTAATATTGATGATCTGCCACAGCCAGAAGTGGAGTTGGAAGCAGCTCAGAGCGGTCTCCCTGCTGAGTATCAAATATATATTGGTAAATAAAACATTTAGCCATAAAATATTCACGGAGATAGACCCCGTGAACCAGTTTTCGCAGTTTGATTAAATTCATAATTCACCCATCTGGCATTCTAGGCAGATATGATGGGTTTCATTTGAAAACACTTAACATCAGTTGAAATAAGATGTAACCCATAATATTTGTTTGACAATTGCAGATGTTAAGTAAACCACGTGTTAATATGTTTTAAGTAAAGGGTTTGAAGATTTATAGGAATTCCAGGCATCAGAGTAGTTTGAAACCTGAAGTGCTGAAACAAATTATAGTCCTATACTGCATAAGGCTGCACCTGACAATTATTTTAATGAAAGATTAAGGTGCTAATTATTTTCTCAATTAACCTATAATCATTTTGTTTATAAAATGTCAGAAAATGTTGAAAAATGCTCTGTGTGATTTCCAAGAGCCCAAGGCCAAGGCTTCATAGAAGAGCTCAATAATGTGGACTGCCTGCTTCCGGCAGGCCCGCAAGTAAATCTGGCAA
>JAJHUR010100162.1:0-22709 GCA_027495735.1 Lutjanus campechanus | reverse complement strand
CCAGACAGGGACTTTACACATGAGAGTGGGCATGATCGCTTTCTATCATTCATTCATGTTGAGTTTGCTTCAATCACTCAAGTGAGCTATGTGTGGAAGTTTCCCTGCTCCTGTGGACGGCAGCCAGCATAACCAGTTTATCTAACTGTAACTGTAAGCTCTTAAGTCATCCAGGCAGCTGAGCCCACCGTCCCATTAATAGAGGCTGAGTCACAGCCTGGAGCATCGCCTTCAGCTATAGATAGATGAGGAGCAGGCAGAGAGGCAGCTGCACACAAGAGCCCTTACAGTAGAGCGAGGGTGTGTGACCATGTGTGTGTCTGCAGCATTACAGTAAGGACAGTAGAACAGAGGAGGCTGGATGAGAAATCGCATGAAGTGTTTGATATCTGGTGTCTGAATATAAACGATTAAACTAAATGAATGTTTATTGCATTAAGGAAGGTTTGTAGCACTGTGGGTATGTTAGGATGCTGTCACATGCAGTGCAGGCAGAGCTAATGGGTTACTCCAGCAGTCTAAATCAGCTAGTTCAGATGAAAGTTTTTAAAAGTTAGTCTTATTAGTGTAGACTTGGCTGTGCCCTGGTGGAAGGATACGGTGGTGTAAGGACAGTTTTGTTTCTAGAATCAGAGGGACACTGCAGATATGTAACCCCGTCCCTGAGAAATTACTTTTGTATATCGCTAAATTGTTTCAGAGTTCACGTCAGACTCCTACAACACAAGTGATATCTTGTAGTGAACAGTGTAACCAACTTGCCTTTACCCTCCCCTTCCAAGCATACAGGAGAAGCTGCAATCATCACTAAAACTCGGAATACTCGAAAAACTCAAAAGACCCTCTCTAGAACCGGTGTTTGGTTTGTCCGCTCTGGGCTACTGTGGAAACACGGCAGTGCAACATGAAAATGAAAACGCACTTGTACATATACTGTTCAATTTCTGCCATATTCTGTCAATAAATCCCCATAAATCTTACACAATGGACCTTTAAGGTGTGAAAATATTGGCATTTTGTGTGGGTTTAGGCATTAAAAGCACTTTGGGTAGGGTTAGGCAAAGATTGTGATTATGGGTAGGTTTTGGCGACACAAACCATTAATTAATAACATGTCTTCATTATGTTTATAGCAGCATATGTTGGTTGGTATTACACTTCCCTCAAAAACAGATTTGCTGTTGCTCATTAGTTGGACATAAACATAATTTCTAAGCAACAGGGCTGTCTGATTACATACCACGGTAGCGTAGGTTTTGATTTATAGTTCAGATTGATGTATTGTACGTGATCAGGCTGTGCTTTAATCATGTTTTCCACAGCACTCTGTAATTTCATCATGGAACTGGAGTTACATCCAGGGGACTTCTGTTTCACCTTGTTTTATTTCTGAATAAGAGGGTACTGCTGAGCAATCACAGTGTTTTTGTCCTCTTATTCACTGTGATAAAGAGAGTAGATTTCTGCGAACACAAGGGTTCCAGTGCAGATGGTTTTGCTCAAATCGTGTCACCGAAAAAGAGAAAATTACTGAGCCTTTTTTTTTTTTTTTAACTTCTCCAATGTTGTGTTCAGTATCAACACTCTCCACTCGCAGACAAAATGTAAGGAAACACAAGCAGATCAAACTGACCAGTCTCATTCGCCTAGACCTACCACCTAGAGCAGATCTGGGCAAAATGCAGCCTGGAGGCCGGACCTGGCCCAGTGAGAGGTTCCATGTGGCCCATAAGGGCATCATGACCACTTAGAAATATCACACGTAAAATCTAACTAAGACCAGTCTTACTGTCAAACCTTTATAGAGCTTTTATTCTGAAAGGGATCAGTGGTTCATTTACTGGTAATGAAAATTGTATCTTAAACTATAGCTTTATTCACTCAATGCCGTACGTCCATGTCCAACAGTAGGAGACTTATTGCATTAGCCAGCTAGTAGCTCAGACATCTATGTGCCGGTGTACCCTATATAGAACACTTCTGACTATTCCATTATTAGGGATTTGGCCATTGTTAGGAGATTAGATCACATTTGTGCCTTGCCCATGGCAGCCTGATCAATTTCTCATGTGGCTCCCCATGAAAAATAACTCCTGACCTATAGAAAGTTAGCATCAATCAAGTTTACATTCAGTTTTCCTGACCCAAGCTGCAGGTGTATACCCTTGAGGGCTATAACTGCATCATTTACATGTGCATTAAATCTGCTAGCCGCTACATTTGCTGGAGCATTGGTGCATTTCTTTCTTGGTTATATTGTTTTGGGCTTTAATAGACAGACAGCTGAGGATATGACATGAAAGGGGGAGAGAGAGTTGGGGGAATGACATGCAGTAAAGGATAACAGGTGGCAGTCAAACCCACGGCTGCTGCAGAGGACTCACATCCTCAGTACATGGAGCGCAGGCTCTACCAACTGAGCCACCTCGCCACATTTCATTTCTTGATGTTACTGCAACCAGCTGTTGATGTGTGGAACAGCGTGCATTGCAGCAGTATAGTTTTGCATCACTGCCCCCTACAGCAATTTTTTAACCTTTTTTTCCCCACCTACTTGCGCTTGTGCAAGTAATATGTGCATTTTTTTGTGAGTAGACCTGCTCATCACCGCCACTGGTGTATTCTAGTCCCCCTTTGAGGGAGAGGGGAGCATAATTTTCCTTTCTTGTACTGATTAATCACAGTTAGATCTGAATCACAGGTGCACACTTGCTTCCATCACACTCACCCACACACACACATACACACACATTTGTACTAGATTTATAAATTTCTGATCAGAGCAAAATAAAACACGTTTGGGTTGGGTGATCTTGGGTCTACCAAATTTGCATATGACAAAGTCCACGGTGGGACTTCTCAGCACCACGTGTCCGTTACTTAGTGGTGCTTAAAGGGATAGTTAACCTGTGTAAGTGGTCTAAATGATGTCTTTCAAGTCAACTTGGCATGTTGGGGCTTTAGGTATTTTATCTGGGTTTTTTTGGTTGTTTTTTATGTTTGAAAACTGTTCACCATTCATTTAAATTGTTTGGGAGATTCTGCAATGCTGTTTTCCTGGAAAACTCCAGCATTTTTTTATGGATTAAAAAAACTAAAACAGACCTTCAATCAGCTTGAAGGTGAGAAGATAATGACTGAAATGACTGAACTATCCCCTTGAAAAGAAAATAATAAACACAGCACAGAGATGTGGTGCAATGAACAGCAGCAAACAGATTCTTCTTTTTTCATTTCTCCACATGTCAAAAATGAAACTTAAGCAACAACTCCATGGAAACTCACTAATACAGAAGACTTTTAAATCACAATGTAATGATGGTGGAGGGCTCATCAATCAGCCCAACAATAAAACACATTCACACTGGCTTGACTCAAGATGACAATCTTTGCATGCTAGAATAAATTAGAAATAAAGAAGTTGAAGTTAGTTTCGTTCTGAAATGTCATAATCTGCTTGTTTGCCCTTTCATTTTGAAACAGCTCCTACATCATGTGATAAAGATAAAGAAATGCAGCTGACGCATTAACACAGCACTTTTTTTTATTTTATTTGTCATTGTTTTAGGAGGATGGAACGAAGGAGTGAAGATGAAAGGAGGAGGAAGACAGAGGGAAGGAGAGAAGAATGGGAGAGTAAACGGGCAGAAAGGGGTGATGGTGTGAGATATATGAAACAAAAGGTTAGGAAGGAAGAAGGGGGTGGGGGCAGATGAGGAGAAAGGAGACAGGAAGGAAAGGAGGAAGGAGGGAAGTAGGGAGGGTTGTTATCTGCATCAGTCGGGCGTGGTTGGATGGATATGTTGACAGAAGGGAGTGAATATTACTGGAAACCAGTTTTAATGCAGGAGCAAAGTTCCAGGGAAGTTTGCAGGCTTATTGCTGGAGACTACAAGTCATGGTGAAACTCACAAGAAAATGAGAGTGAGGCTGACGGTGTTTTCACAGTTGTGCCAAGGTCGTTAACAGTGAACGTGTCTGAAATGGAAGACAGGCAGACCCAAACAAAAGCGATAGTTGATGGGAGTCTCGCTGTGATACAAGATACACTACAAGAGAGTAACATCAAGACAAGACACTCAAATTACCTTCACAAGTATTATTAAAAATATCAGCAAGTTAAACTTTAAAAGTTTAAAAATATTAAAATGAAACAAACTGAAAATACTAAAAAAAAAAAACTTCTTAAAACTGTTCTATCCCATTGTAACCTCTAAAGATTTACAGTTAAAACACATAGACCTAAATATTACGAAAAAGTAACACGGCTATGGTTTGTTCAGATATCCATTCTGTAAAGAACAAGGATGTTTGACCTCAACGTGAATGGTGGAGGCTCATTCTAACCATCAGAGATACGCTGCAAATTGGTGACTGGTCTTGCAGGGGGGGGGGGCTGGGCCCTGATCGTAAATCTGTCCCCCCTTTCTTCCCACCTGTCACTCCCCACTGTGTGTCACCGTGTGTCACCGTGTGCCGGATGCTTGTCATGCTCTCTGCGTGGTGCCTGGAGACAAATCTAGCCGAGAATGCCGTCGAGTCTCGGGGTTCAATTCCAGCACAGAATTTCTGTCCATCCACACATTGCCCCGAGCAATGCTAGAAAGCTGCGTTCACTGGTTCTTGTGACGGAAAGACATACCAACATTCACACGCAGTCAGAAACACTCAGGACAATGGATGACACTAAAAACTGAATTTTTTCTGCACCGTGAGTAGCGTTTGTTGCATGTTACATGCATGTTGTTGGACCTTCCTATACATCCAAAATGTAAACAGACACAAATGTAATTCGGGCAAACTGAACCATTGTATTTATAGAATCCTGGCAGTGATCCTGTGTTTTAAAGCATCTCTGATTTTTTTTTTTTTTTTCTTTTTGGCACAAGGAGCTGTATACCCTCTACTGAGCATGCAGTTTGAGCCCTGTGCGACAAGGGTCACATGATTTTCCTCATACATTTAATTGCCCACCTCCCACTGGAATGTTAATCCCGTCCCAATGAGTGTTAAGTCTGCAAATGCTGATGTTTGCAGCACTAATTGGAAACTAATTGGAATGCATGAAATAGGCTACCAAATGTCACAGCAGTGGAGCTGTGACAAATTGGGAACATTTTTTGAGAAACTTTGTGTCCTCCGTTTTTGTTTATTGTCAGTTAAATACTTTTTCCATCTATATTTGGATTTTTGCCTGATTTGACTTTTATTGCTGGAAAATGCAAACTGTGCAGAACTATGTCAGCTTCTTTTTTTTTTAAAGCTTGTGAGACTTCTCACCATCACCTTTTCACAGCTGCTGTTTATAGCCAAAACCTCCTGATATGGAGCCACCAGACCCCCACAGATAGCATGTGACTGATAAGACGGAAGAGCTTTTTTATAGCGACCTTTGGTGCAATATCTAACGTGCTGAATCACTAAATCACAAGAAATAAAACTTCTGGGCTACAAAACATGAAGAGAAGAGACAAAGCATGTTTACATCCAAGTTAATTTCATTCAAACTTTTGAAATGTTGCAAGAATTATATTATCCATGTCTCTGATTGTATGGATTTTGCCTGGATTTAACAATTTCATCTGAGAGAAAGGCAAACAAAGGCATTGCATAGGTCACATAACTGTTTGAGATCGCAAGTACATCTCCAACAGGCAAATGAGCATTTTAAAAACATTTCTGGGCATCCAAAGATTCTGGGCACGATGACGCAAATGACAGTCTTGCCTCACCAGAAAAAAGACCCTTTAGGTCGCCTGTGCAAGCATCTCACATGACCCATATGCACATTTATTGTTAGGTAGCAACCTCTAATGGTCGTAGTAATTATGACGGGAAAAATTCAGGCAGGGAGGGGGTCGGGATGGACGACTTCTAGACTGTAGCACCTTCATGCAGTTTTGGAATAATCATGAGCTCCAAACTGAGACGATACACGCCCCTCAAGACGCAACAACTCGTCAAGTCAAAAAATTTTGGAACATGATTTGCTGGGTTGACATGTTACACTGAAACATGGCAGATGAAAGTTAACATTGGGTTGATGGTAAGACACTTTCTTACTAATTCATGTAGTCCCATTGTATATAAAGTTTTGACTTAGTTGGTTAGTTGCTGTCAATGAGGAGTGACCTAGACTAATAAGAAAAGTTATTTATTTAGATAAGACAAGACAAGACTTTGTTAATCCCAAAGGAAATCCTTGAGCCAGATTGCTCCAAAATTACAGTAACATAAGAATAACCTTTAAAGAAGTTAAATATAATTCTAAAATATTAAGTGTATGTGGAGTAAATGCAAAAAAATGCAGTGCCTAATAACAATAAAAGTAAGATAAGTTAAGTACAAAAGTAAGCTAAACAGAAAAAGTAGTAATGGCAATTAGATTGAAAGTAATATTGGCAGCAATATTGACAGGTAATAAGAGCTTGTAAAGATAGCACATGATAGTGACCATAAATGCACATGATAATAATGAAATTGATTGTGATACTGAAAGTAATATTGCCACAGTGTACTGCACATACTGTATAGCCCATGACACTGAATATTTTACAGGATAATAATAATATAGCCTCTGATACTGAAAAGTAGTATTGCGCATAGTTTTAAAAATTGCATATTGCTGAGATGCATTAACAAAAAAAAAGTGAAATGCATAACAAGTCGGGTACAACAATATTTTATCAAAGCTAAGCTAATATCAAGCTTAGCAACATGAATCTTCATTAGGATGTTAGTCTCAGCCAACCCATCACACAGACGTGATCACAGGAGGTGATCCCAGGCTTTATGTAGATGAGACTCTAACAATTAAACTAAAGACAGTATTGATTGGGTGAACCCTGGTGGATCACAGACCATAAACCACAGCATCTGTCGCGTACGGTGTAAAGTAAAGCTTTAGACATGTCTTGCAGGTTAACTGAGCATAACCATGATTGGTAGGGAAAGCACGCTTCTGTTTTCTGATGTTAGGCAATTGTTTTCTTGTTGGTTCGAGAAGCCAAAGCTCAGACAACCCACCGCATTACCACAACATCAGACTTTCACTACAGTGCAAACTCTCTCTCTAATTAATCTGACGCATGAGTGCCTTTCATGGAGCAATGCAGACCTTCTAAAAGTCGTGCTGAGCTGAGTGAGCTGGTAAAACAAACCAGAGGCCAAAGAAAGGTTTTCTGGCAAGAGGATGACCAGTTTCAGGAAGGACTTGACCGTGAAAGGGTATCCAGACAGTACATAGTTGCATGACTTTGAAAAAGTTACACACAGCAATATTTAATGAAATTATCGTGGTAACTGGAGGGCATTATGATGTAAAATAGACTTCCCTGTGATAGGGACTGCTAAAGGTGTTTGTGTGTGCGATTGTGAGACCAGAGGCCTTGGAGATGGCCAACACCTGGGCAGAACAGTCAATGGCAGAGAACTGCACCACCTCCTCCACCTCATTTGCCACTACTACCACCCCCATGAGGAAAGAGGAAGGGGCAAGAGGGAGAACTGCTGGATTTTCCAAAAGAAGCCAAAGCAGCAAGCCACAGACGGCATGAGGAACACCTCAAAGTAAAGCATGATGCAGGCATTTCTTTACAAGCAGTGAAACTATCGTGCTATCAACTATATACTAAATACATTTTCAGAGTTTATTTTATTATATATTTTAAGTGTATATGTATTTTAAGTTGAATATCACAGATATTTCTGAACTAAACGGAAAAAAAAAATCAGTGTTTACATGAAGGAAATGTCACTTTAGTCATATTTACATCGACATTTTGTTGTGCGGTTGCATATGCTTGAAAAGTGAGAACATTAAGTGTCATCTGTTATTTAAGAATTTACAGAGGACAGATAAAATGAGAATATTTTTGAGTTTTCACATAATCATTGGATGGACTATGTAGCTTATCATTTCACGTTTCCAGTCATCCATGTGCATATATTTATTATCTTTCAACTCATGATATTTGTCACTTTTTTATCATCACTCCTTCATTAGGAGAGGCCGTTTCTGGTCGCACCGATACGATTGTCATACAGTCATGTACTCATGTACTCACTGCTGAACCTCACCTGTTCATAAATGACTATTTCTGATGAATTGTGCTCATGATTGTTTTTTATTCCAACAAAAAACAACAAAACCATTCATCGCTGTGTGAAAGCTTTTTGCTTGCTTTGGATCTAGAACCTCCATGGTGACATTCTGTGCAGCACAACGAGAAAATTTAAAGAACATAACTAGTTTCCTCTGTAGGGATGAACATGACTCATACCTTCATCTTCTAGGTTTTTTGCTAATAAATCAAATTGGGCTCTGGTCACTGAAAGGTGTTGCTGGAATGCATTTTCACCCATCTACATTATCAGTCACCATTCAGTGCTGCTCTGAGCTAAGACTACTGTCCCTATTCAACTTCAATCATTTATGAAGCAATTAACATGATGACAAAATCAGCGATAAATACTGGCTTTCAAAAACTACAATGTCTGCTAAAAAAAAAAAAAAATAGTCGTACTTGGACAGATTCAGCTACTACATCTGCAAATGTCCCATGTGTCAGATTCACCGGCACAGCCGATGGAGGATGCTGAACAGAGTTTCTGTCCAAGTTGTGATCAGAACATTTTCTAACAACTCAAGAGCATGTTAAAAACAGTGTGTTCACTGCAGGCACAAAACCGTTTGCTCTCTGACTTGTCACACACAAGGGAGGCAGCACTTGCAACAACAAGGTGGTGTAGCAGCAATCCAACAGCACCATAAATTATATTTATTAAAGAAAGTTGATTAAATCATTCTACAAACGTTACTTAAACAGCTGACAGAAACAGTCTAACAGGAGTCATAGTCTGTATAGGCCCACTGCTGTTTGTGATTTATTTTCATGAATAATGCTGATTTGAGCATGTTCTAAATGTCTAGTTGACCAATCAGATTGCTTGGTTGGAACTACCAGTTGTATATTTTGACTTAAAGCACATAAACACACAGACTAATTAAATGGGACCATCCGAGAGCATATGAATGCACCATTTTACCCAGGAGGCCCAGCATTTTGTCACACCAACCCATCACCTGCCGACAATCTGTCAGTCCCCATTGGCATCTGATACTGAAGCTGGAGGTACCCTTTAGCAGCTGTAAATGAAGTGGCCAGAAAGAAGTTTTTAAGACGTGATTAATGCTGTAAAACAGCCTTTTAACTCGTGATTACCAGTGTGAAAGGGTTGCAGTGTGGTCAGGTTTAGGCATTAAAAATTCATTGCCAGCTTGTTATTTTAAACAGTACCGGTATGTTGTCCGAAACTTTCCACCATTGGAGACCATTGGAGATGTTTTAGCAACAGTAAAGTACAGGAAACGTCAGGCAGATGATATTGAACAGGCATTGCAAAAATACCGTACAACACCTGTAATGTTGCAACATTTCAACAATGTAACAGCAACATAACTGATGGTAACGTACTAACCGTGACGCTGCAACAGCATCACAAATGATACGTCACAACTGCAAAAAAAAACAACTACTTGGACAGGTTCTAGGATCAAACCATGTTTGGGGTTAAAATAACTACTTTATGTTAGGTATACCAGTTGATGTCACTGAAGCAACTAGTGACACGAAAGTCACATGACAAAAGTCATGTGATGCACTTAACATTATGCACCTGACAACTAACACACGAACCCCGGTTTGGGTGAAAGTCTTGAGTTTGATCCGTCCACATCAACTCCACCATATGTAGACTTTCTCCCTCTTTATACAGTATCAACAGCCAATGGGATTGTCTCATATAGCTGTGGATGGGTTTGCATTTAAGTCACCCGAAAAGCCTGAACGGGTACCATCCATGTCTCTATGAGTCGCCGAGGGGCGGTCACAAATTGTCATTATCTGACAAGTTAGAAGTGAGACGGGGCTGGAGGGCTGCTGTTTGGGTCTCATATGAAAACAAAGGTGTGACATATTTTAATTTTCATACTCAAGTCAACTTACTTTACGCACTTAACTCACATGCAAAGTGCGTAATGTAACTTAACTTGCGAACGTAATTGAACTCATGTAACTAACTATTTTGAGCAAAACAATATTTTTTTCATTAACCTAATCAGGTAGTTTCAGTGCCTTAACGTAACCAAGCTGCAACCATTACACAACATTAACCACATGATGACAAAGTTCCAGTACGGTGAAGGTCTGTTACACCTGTCAGTAGTATTAACAGTCATCTACAACATATGTTGTTTTGGGAGTCAGTGGCACATGACCTATTCTGTCATTTAGGTGTGAGGACGTGTTGGAAAGTAGGAAAGAGATAAAGACATCAGCCTCTTGAACTCAACACTGAATTATACATAACTATGACTGTGTGCGTTTTCTCTCAGTGGAAATCAAACCTTTCAAACCTCGCAGCTAAGCTCTGACATTTACACACTTGTACGTGCTGTGTTGTCACTCTGCTTTGAGCCTATTTTAGGAATCATCAGCTCAGAAACTGTCTGGCAGCTTATCTGATTACTCACTGTAATGTAAATATTACAGTGTGACTGTAAGATAAGCATGTGGTCACCTCATACTGTCCTCTGTCACAGCCAGAGAGGTGAGACAGGACATAGTGATGTCATACTGTACATCATTTCGGACAAAGGCCGATACAAAGCAACGTACAGCAGCACGAGTTAGCTTTGGTTTTGGTAAGATGACACCAGCAAACTGCACATAACATGTTCAAATTTGACAGCCAGCAAGAGTGTGATGCTGACAGAGAAAAATCTCACAGATCAGTAAAGTGCGTGACTGTAGAACAATGCTGAACACAAAACAAGACCATCAAGTTTAAGAACGTGGTATTCTTGCTTTGAACATACAGCCCAGCTGTCAAAACATCAAATTAAAGACTTAACATCCAATCAGAGACAGCGGGGAAGTGCATTATATAATCTTTGGTTGACATATAGGTATTTTTTTTTACATATAAACAGGGGAATATTAGAATCCACTATTGTTGTAAGGAAACCAGTCTGACAGCAGCTGTTGCACAGAAGGTTTTCAGAGCCGCCTTTCAAGACCACAGATGGTATATGATAATCTGGAAATAGATTTTGGGTGGTTAAATTAGTGCATGTTTCACAGAGCACACACACACACACACTGGTGTTATAAACATTACATTTTGAAGACTGCACAGTATATGGAAACTGTTGTAAACAGTAGAAAAAAAAAAGAAAATTTATTTTGCTGACAGTGTTACTGGTCATGGTACAAAAAGAGGTAGGTACTTTGCAGAGTGATGTAACATGTTACCGCTTTACACGGCAGTTAATTGGGGCATTCCAGCATTGGCATAGCTGTGTGTCTTTGTCTTATCAGTGCACATAATGGATTTATTTACTGCAGTGCCTCAATTTAGAGCTTTATCTGTCTCAGAGGTGTTTGGAATAACAATTTCTTTTCAATATAATAAAAGTTAAACCCACAACAAACCTGAGAGGACAGCACATCGCCCTGCCAACCAATCAAGAAATAAGAAATCCACTGGAGCCTGTAGACATCATGATCGGTAGGTGGATTGAGGTTTGGAATAAGATCTCGTTATGTGGAATAGATACTTCAATTAGCGAAATGCGTCATTTTAATACCAATGCGCCAGGTGTGGGCAATCCTAGCTTTTAAAGGGAATGTGAGATAACACTCCGATTAATTTGTCACACCCCAAACACACCAATAATTAATTAAGAGTCTACATACGACCCCTTTGTGTCTCACTTTGTACCCATTTAACCAGCAAAGTGGAGTTAGAGACAAGTTTGCGCAGTGCACTAGATTAAATTGAAATAGGGCTCAATGTGTGAAAAGTCAAAACGCCACAGTAATATCAGGGTTTTTAAAAACACATAAAGAATGCTGCATCATCACACACTTACTGCAACATTCAAGTTCTAAAACAAGTTATTAGATACATATTCTGATGTATTTTGAGCAGTTCACATACAGAACATTTTAGCACTTAGCTTCCTTGTATTTGATTTCGTCTTTGTGCTGGGTTTTCAGGCAACAGTTCAGATGAGGGAGTCATGATATCTAAACAAAACTTGAAGTTGTGCAGCCCTAAGTCTGTCTCAAAATTGGTGTCTGATTTGTTGTTGAAAGTTTTGGTAAGTCTAGAACTAATGTGGACACTACATTATAGTGTAATGTGTATATATGTACAAGTGTGCGCCAAAAAATACAGTGGCCGACAGGAGGAAATGTGCTGCATACACAAAAATGAGTCACATACACAGGAACGAGTTGCACAAAAGGAAAACGTTGCATATGCAGTCATACAACGGAAGTGCTCCAGGCCTCTAGGGGCAGTGCTGGGCTTCCACATGAGAGACAGACAACAGATGTATCAATCTATGGTATGGAGCAGATGAGGGAGTGAGTGAGAAGAAGAAAGTTATGGCTGGAGGAAAGTTGGAGTCGGGAGAGGACACAAAAAGAAAAAAAAGAAAAAAAAGAATACACACCTTTTTATGTGGCCTCTCCCGTTGATACATCCGTTGTCTGTCTCTCGGGTAGAAGCTCAGCTCTGCCCCTAGAGGCCTGGAGTACCTCTACCGCTGTATGACTGGATATGCAGCGTTTTCTTTTTGTGTTTGTTTTCTTATTTGCAGCACGCTTCTGTATATGAAGCGCCTTTCTGTATATATACCGCTCGGCCACTGTAAAAAAAAAAAAAGCTTCCATGCAAGTTATTTATGTATCACTTTTTCTTTGTGTTTTCTTACAAAAGTAGTTTTATTGATATTGACAGGCTGCAACATTTGTTCACAGGGCTGACATTCTTTCTGACAAATTCTCATGAAACCACAGCTTTCTCAAGGTTGTTTTTTTTTACTGTGTACTGTGTTTCACTGCTGCTCAGGACGGCCAGAGACAAAAATGCTACAAGAGACAAAAACAATATAACCTCGAAGAACACTGGCAAACACACAGCCAGCGACTGAAAGCCACTTTCTGACCGAACATGTCAGTATTTTCACACAGGAGTGCAGAAAGACGATAGTGAACAGAACTAGAGAACAAAAGCAGGGAGCTGAAATAAAAAAACAAGAAGTCAAATAGGGAAATAAAACTGATCTGCTGATCAGAAGTGTGGGAGTCTTGCTGTTTCAATCATGTGAGGAACAGACGATGGAAAATGTGAATGTATTTGAGGATGTTTTTGTCCAATCTGTCAAGCAGATAAAGAGGACAATCAGATAAGAGAATTGCAAAATTAGGGACAGAGGAGCAGAGCACTGTGAGCTCTGAGCAAAACTGAAAATAAATGCACGCACACACACATTCAAACACATACATATTACATAATATTTGACCTTTGATGCTACATCATAACTTGAATTAACACGCATGGAAGGCCAGAAGCTCTGCGGCTTATTTACTGCAGAACAGCGGGTTAAAAGAAACTCGTTGCTCATTGAACCTTAGGCGCTGTGCACGACAAACATCAAATGACTAATTCAAATTTCCGGCATGGTCACAGCTATGATGCATTGTCTCTTTGTGCGTTTATTTTGCTGTGTTACATACTGTACTTCTTCATTGCTCAAGTGAGGCCGGATAACCTTACGGAAGTGAGATGAATCTGGGCCATAATGTCCGTCTCAGGTTTGATCCACTCTGAAAACAGTCATACAACCCTGCTGAGCTTTTGACTACAAGAAGCACTATGAAGCAATGATTTTAAGAGTGTGTCTCTGTTATAATACCCTCTGTCTCGACCTGTAAGCGAGCTGGACAAGTTCATGTCTCACACACCAGAAACGGTCTCATTTTATAAATGCAGCTCCGTGTGTCTCAGGCCTCAGCTGCGTCTGGCAGGCGTAAACATGACCTGAATCGTTTATTTAAACTTCAAATCTATTTTTTCGACAGTACACGGGTAAGGTGCTCAGTAAAAAGCCACTGAATATCTACATTTATCCACATTTTGTAACCTAGGCAGAGCAGAGTGTGCTCCAGAGCAAGAGAGCAGATCACTCTCTGCTCCAGTTTGTAATCCCACAGACTTTACCCAGCAGCTCGGAGTCAAGACACTTCTTCTGCAGTGTTAATTTGTGGGCAAACTGTACATTTACTATCACTGGACAACCTCACTGTTAAACTTTAATACCTCTGCTCTGATCGGCAACACCTATTAGCTCTGAGTGCAACCACCGACTGCAAACACATAGACAAACAAACACTGCTGACTCCAATCAGGATGAGAGCATGTTACTTGTTAAGAGGCCCATGAAGCACAGGTGTCTAAGCTTCACTCATGCTCCTGAAATCACTCCTGTGCACATGCGTCCTTGGGTCCTTACAGTCCTGGAATAGTGGCAGAGGCAAGGCAAATGTTGGTTGCCATTTACGACGTACTTTATATTGCGTATTTGGATTTTGTTTTTAGTATATTGCTAATCGAAAGTTCTTAATCTAAAGTAATCTAAAGTAATCTATCATTTAAGGTTTGCTGCTGCACTGGTATTAGTTGGGTGTTTTTCTGTTTGGGTAAAAAAGGGCTTTATTTTGCTTGTAGTTTTAGTATTGATTTATTTATCTATTTATTTTTGCTTTAATCCACTGAAAGCATACTTCCGGTGCATCGCCTGCTGACTGGTGTGCCACTCTTCCTGCAGCGAGACATTCTACTTTCTAATTTATGTTATTGACCCTCATTGTAATAAAATAGCCTGTTATTGCAATTCAACCCACATTGACTGTTGGCTTTGTTATTGAAGTTCACCTGTGGGCATATTAGAGCTTAGCTGGGTGTCACATTTGTTTGCAAAAGGCAAGTCATCTACAGTTGTTGTTTAATTAGCCAAAGCATATTTGAGAACCTGCAGTCTTCTCTAAATCAGCTCAACGCCTAGAGATATTTATTTTATTATTTATTATTATTATTTATTATTTATTTTTATTTATTTTTGAAGCAAGCCACGTCAAGCTGCACTGAGCAGATCGAGCCGGGCAGGAAGTCAGACACAGGAACGGCAGAGAGAAGCTAGTCAATTTTCAAAATAAAAGACCCCATGCAGACTCTGGATCATAAAAACAGATAAAAGACATTTTTAACTACGTGGCCGACTTATCCATGGTGGAATCAAAAAACACCAAGGAAAAAATTACCACATCATCAAAATCTAAGTAATTCAACAATATCAGGTGCACAAAACAGTCTGCTTTGCTATTGTCCTTACTTGTAGAAAGCATGTGTATGATATTTGCATCTGCAGATAAAGCAGTATTGGTGACACAGATTGGCCTGGAACTGCAGGGTCAGAACGAACCAAAAAGTACAACTCTCGTTACTCCGGCTTGAGTGAAGCTGAGGTCAGACAAACACCACAGACATGTGACAGGATGAGACACCTGCTAATCAAGCAAACATGTACCCCCACACATTCCTCTCTTCTCTTGTCCATACTGGGATAATGATCTCAAAACAGCCACCAAAACCATTACAGAAGAATTCCATGAACTATCTGGGGCTACAGTAAATTTCCTGACAGAGTTAGACCACGTGTGTTATTGCATTGTAATGCATGAATAAATCTTAAATAATCTCATTGATTACACTTCCCATTATACACAAGTTTCATTTTAATGGAAACAATGGTGACTATTTACAAATGGAGAATGACTCATTTTGCAAACAGCGAATCTGTCCTCACTGCTAAAAACAAGCAGCACCTCCCTTGTTGACACATAGGGTCTGTACTTCATGTTCTAATAATGATGACATTATCAGTGCACTGTATACGAGTGTGTGTGTGTGTGTGTGTGTGTGTGTGTGTGTGTGTGTGTGTGTGTGTGTGCTATAGAGACACAATAAGCCTAAGGGCTCAGTGTTACATAATCACATACATTAATACAGTATGGTTCCATATGTACACAGGGACAGTTTGACAGATTATTCTCTTGGCATGTCTTCTCTTGTTGACACTGTCACGGATGAGAGACTCACAAGTCCTGATTCTATCTCCAGTGTCTCATCAATGAGGTCTAGTTATAGAGCTACCAGTACAGACTCCGGAGCCAGATGCACAAAACTCTATAAAATCTCCACTAAAACTGTGTTCATCTATCTACCAATGTATCTGTCTAATCATATTAAGTATATATATAGAAATATCTTCAATGATTATTTAATAGCTTTCATGCTGAAATCATAGTGCAGGAAGAGGAAGTGGGCGGAGCTTCCACGTCTGACAAGTGAAGCCAATGCAGAAGTGCCTTAAACCTGCACTCTTTCTAATGACCAGCAGGGGGCGACTCCTCTGGTTGCAAAAAGAAGTCAGATTGTATTGAGTCTTATACGAACATGACCCTACTTCTCACTTGACTTGTTTCTTAATCAGTTTATGGTCTCAATCGATAGTTTTCACCAATACAGCATGATGTTCATTTACTTAATTATGGTGCCATTTAGAGTAAAATAGTTGATAAAGCAGTGTATGCTTCAGGGCTGGGCTACCTTGTGACTGACAGGTCATTCTTCATAGATCGATACATAATTTATTGTCCTCCAATAGAGGAAATTTGTCATCAGCGCCTGTACACACATGAGAAACACTTAAGGAACAACACAAAACAACCACAATATAGAAGTGACCGATTTGTGTCCCCAGGTCAGTTGATCATGCATCCACACATGCAAGCGATGTGTGACGGGGATAATACCTAAAAACAGTTAAAATTAAAGTAAAGAATCAATTAAAACAACAACATCCAGAAGTAAAATGTGGTACAGTTCAATATTTAAACTGCCCTCTCAGTAAAAATGAGGAAGGCTTTAAATTATTCTGCATATTGTTGCAGGTGCACAACGTGCAAAATTTTCCAAACTCAGTACAAAACATCCGGCACCTGCAGCATGATTCAATCACTTGACCGAGTTTGATAAGGGCCCCATTTAAAAAAAACAGCACTAAAGTGATTTAAGGAGGTAAGCGACCAATAAGAACTTTGTAAACAAATAAAACCCAGTGTATTTCACGCCTTAGCATTCAGGTCAGAGTGATGGGTATTATAATTAACTCAAGTAATAAATCTTACAGCAGAGTCATAGATGGAGTCCAAGGGCTTCAGAATTGCAGCTGAAGCATGCATGTATAAAGTGTCACCATAACCCAGTACTGATAACAACATTGCCACAATAAGCATACTTCTACATGGTGTTTAAAAGTTACTTCAGTCTTTTAATATTTGTACCATTCTTAAAGTTATTTTTTAGTTGTTGTTTTTTTTGTGTGTGTGGAATTTTTGCCTTTATTTGATAGGACAGCCAGAGAGTAGACAGGAAAGGGGGCAGAGAGAGAGGGGACGACATGCAGCAAAGGGCCGAAGGCAGGAGTAGAACCAGCGGCCGCTGCAGAGGACTAACAGCCTCCATACATGGGTCGGACGCTCACGTTTCAGGATGGAGAGTAAAGTAAACCTTGACAGCCCTGCAGTGGCTAAGCTATGACTGGACAGATGGTCTTTGCAGAAGTGGCTTTGCAAAGGGCCAGTTCTTGTCTGGTGTATGCTGAAGTCCACGTGCAGAGAGGAATAATTTTAGCTGATTATTTACCAGAGATTCCAGAATTTCTGCTAAGCATGATAATTTAACTTCTAGTTGGACACAGGCCACTCCACTACTGCTGCTCCCTCCTGGCTGGTGTGCCTGCGTTTGCCATCCAACATCTGCAGTTCATCCAGAATGCAGCAGCCCAGCTGGTCTTCAACCCACCCAACTTCTCTTTTTTTAGATTTTTTTTCTTTTTTTGGCTTTTGCCTTTATTTCTGATAGGGACAGCTGAAGAGATGACAGGAAAGGGGGCAGAGAGAGGGGATGACATGCAGCAAATGAGCCGCAGGCGGGAGTCGAACCGTCGGCCACTACAGAGGACTAACAGCCTCAGTACATGGGGCGAACACTCTACCAACTGAGCTATAGGGGCGCCCCAACCCACCCAACTTTTCCCACACTACACGGCTCCTCTACACCCTGCACCGGCTACCTGTGGCTGCACAAATCCAATTCAAGTCACTGGTCAGGACACGGCCAAACCACAAACCCCAGCAACATCCACGCACACATCACACATGTTTTTAGTGTCAAATTCAAGCACTTTTAGTGTAGCAATAGTGTCAATTTTCAAGGACTTCAGGCACCTGTAAGAACTCGGCACCTGTAAGAACTCTGACACACACGCAATTATACTAACCTGACGCACCGGACGGTTTGATAGAAAGAACCATCTGGGAAGTCGTTCTTAGAAACTGTTTGGAAAAGGGCAAGCACTTTCAAAAAAACACTGACAGGTGATTGGATGAACCATCCACCTTCCGTGGATGTTTCCCGCTGCCGTCACGCCTAAAACCACACCTGTAGCTGCCAGTGGTCCATCCTAGGATGCTAATTGGCTACACCACTTTTGGTGCAGATGCCAACAGATAACATTGCGTGATCTTGTGAATCCAACTGCCTCCAACTATAATACTGCCTCCAACGGTGTAAATGGGGTGAACATGATTTTATTTTAAAAAATGTAAAAGATTTCTTATTAAATTTTGCCTTCAGACAAACATCTGGTCTGTTTGTCTGAAGGGGGAAGACCTTATAACAGTATAACATGCATCAGAGATTATAGTAAGATAAGGACAATCCATGTAGAACTGTGAAACAGGATTACAAACTTTGGCCCTGGTTGATCAGTGCACTCTTCCTGTTTTGTGCCACAAAGCATCCCAGCAGATTTCACGGCAAATTGGATGTTGTGGCTCAATCGAAAAATACAAACAAGCACTCAAGACATTTGGCATTCCCAAAATACCAAGCAGCCAAGGAAGCACAAGGGTCAAACCAATGGATGGTACTGTATGTGGGTCAAGCTATCTTGAAAACAACCGCATTATGGCCTAATCTATTTATGACTCAACTGATGGCAGATAAATTAATGCCTTCCTGATTGACCTGCCAGCTACAGTAAAACTGAGCTCATTAGTTTTACAAAGAGATAATTGTGTAATTATTTACAGACATAAATACATTTCTATCAAAAAATAATTTCTCAAGGATAAAGTAAAAGCAAGAGGAGGCCGAGATATCTAATTTTGTTGATTTTGTTGTCGTGTGTGTGCATGCACACACATGACCTTATCACTTGAACAGTAACCTTGTGTCTGACTTCAACAGTAGTTGTTAACAGCACATTTCTAACACACACATACACACCGTGCACTGTGTATGATTACCTTATCTGGCACACACCCCCTGCTAATGTATTTCTTTAGCCTTGATCATACCACCCTCTCTTTCACACACACATTTACCTATGCACAAGCACAACCCTTCCCACACACACACACACACACACACTCCTCTTCATCTTCCTGCTGTAAGGTAAAAGCTTTTTAATGCTCTGAGGTCATTCTCCTATAGATATGAATATGGATAAATTGCCAACGCATTCTAATCCCTGGTCATCATCTACAGACGTCTTTGTCACACCCTGCAGTGTCTCATACTGATGCACACTTTCGTGGCTGTATGAGATGCTGCCATAAAGTCTTTTTAACACTTGGTTAATGGTGTGAAATGATCTTTTATTTAAGGTTTAGGCACCAAAACCACTTGGTTTCGATAAGTTTGACTTTTGGTGTCACAAACCTCGATTTCCTCGGTGACAGTCGGGTGTTTGCTTGACCCACGCAGCCATCCCACCACTTTCTCACTCTTTAGATCACCTGACACGGAAGGGTTCACACTGAAGTCTCATGCAGATGCTGAGGGGTACTTTGTGCATCTGCCCAACCCTATGTCAATCTAATTTGACATAGCGGCCAAACTGTGCCATGTGATTCCCAAAAGGAATTTTCACCCATAGACTTACATTGTGAAAGAAGTGTCTGTAAAACTGCAGATGTCCAGAGGCATTTGGAAAGTTGAGAAGAGCTCCATGAAAAAAAAAATCATTTTATCCCCATTCAAGTTATCAGAGGGCTAAACCGACAGAAGTCTCTATTATGGTTGCTCTACGGGCCACACAACTTGGAACCATACGCAGAAGATTGAAGTTGGCTTCATGCACCACTGAGCAGCTCTCATTGGAATGAACAGAGGCCCACCTCCAACGCTGTATCCATACATCCATAGTCTGTTTGAGAGACCAAGGGGCATGACCGGGCAATGAGAACAGGCTGGATGAACTTCATGTTGAGTTTGCTCCCACATGACATGACTGTTCTGAACAGTAGGGTTTTTTGTGCTCCGGAGCACTCATTCCCCTTTGAAGGTAAATACAGCCAATTTCCATCTGTGATTGTCATGAGCACTAATTGGTCATCCTATCTTCATTGTGGCACCACAGACAAGGTCATCTTGGCGATAAGATCCTTTTATTATGTGCTTTATCTGGAAGTGTTGTTGTCTTTGTTCTCATTATAGCTGTAGAACTGCTGAGTATTTTACACAGAAATCGAGCTGGACTGTTGTCTGAGGTTGACCTTTTGTTGCTCTGTTTGCAAAATAAAACTTTTCTCAAATTAGTTTAAGTTACAAAACTCGACCCACTTTCAAAAAGCCCTTCTGCTTCATTTTCCTCTGAAATAGATATATGTTGGAGGTGATTTTTCTCAAGCCAGGAGCCTTGGTTCTAGACTCAGAAGTCTCTATATGCTTCACTCAATAGAGACTGAGGACAATCTCACAGATTTTGTTGCTAAAACTGGGTTGGAAACAGTGAGACAGTTTTGACGCTTAGGAGAATGGAGGCAGAGCATCATTTCTGGTAAGACACGCACTTAAAAAATGTAAGGAGCGTGGGTTTGTTAGCGGCTGTTCACGCCGCTGTTCAAGCAGTTACGTTGCATTTAGCGATCCTCAGATGATAAGAAGGCAGCAACATCTCAGATTCCCAGGTATTGCAAGACTAGTTTAGTATAAAAACTACAACAACCAAACACCCACAGATTTAAAGCGATATTCCACTTTGCGAGATTAACCCACGCAGTATATACTCACCACCATGTCGATGTGATGGTGGATGAAAATCTTCAATTTCCAAAACAATCCTGGAGTTTTAGGAGTAAAGGGGTAGCAGCCTCATCCAGTACAATGGCAGTGAATGGTGACCATGGATAAAACATTAAAAAAAGCACACAAAACAAACACAAAATGTCTCCATCCTGCTTGTGTGGTGTAATCCAAGTGTCCGCAAGCCGCGACATTAAAAATTTACCGCAAAAGACGCCATTTTCTCCATGTTTTTAGCAGAAATATCAGCTGTTGCACGTAGCCAGTATGATGTCTGTCTCTTATACACATCTAGATGTGTATAAGAGACAGTCCATAGTCTGTTTGAGAGACCAAGGGGCATGACCGGGCAATGAGAACAGGCTGGATGAACTTCATGTTGAGTTTGCTCCCACATGACATGACTGTTCTGAACAGTAGGGTTTTTTGTGCTCCGGAGCACTCATTCCCCTTTGAAGGTAAATACAGCCAATTTCCATCTGTGATTGTCATGAGCACTAATTGGTCATCCTATCTTCATTGTGGCACCACAGACAAGGTCATCTTGGCGATAAGATCCTTTTATTATGTGCTTTATCTGGAAGTGTTGTTGTCTTTGTTCTCATTATAGCTGTAGAACCGCTGAGTATTTTACACAGAAATCGAGCTGGACTGTTGTCTGAGGTTGACCTTTTGTTGCTCTGTTTGCAAAATAAAACTTTTCTCAAATTAGTTTAAGTTACAAAACTCGACCCACTTTCAAAAAGCCCTTCTGTTTCATTTTCCTCTGAAATAGATATATGTTGGAGGTGATTTTTCTCGAGCCAGGAGCCTTGGTTCTAGACTCAGAAGTCTCTATACGCTTCACTCAATAGAGACTGAGGACAATCTCACAGGTTTTGTTGTTAAAACTGGGTTGGAAACAGTGAGACAGTTTCGACGCTTAGCCTGGTAAGGCGCGCGGGTTTGTTAGTGGCTGTTCACGCTGCTGTTCAAGCAGCTACATTGCATTTAGCGATCCTCAGATGATAAGAAGGCAGCAACATCTCAGATTGTCAGGTATTGCAAGACTAGTTTAGTATAAAAACTACAACAACCAAACACCCACAGATTTAAATTCCTAACAGCATGGCTTGTCAAAAGAAAGGGCGCAGGTACTCACTGGCTTCTTAAAGCGATATTTCACCTTGTTAGAATAACCCACTCAATATGTACTCACCACTATGCCGATGTGATGATGGGTGAAGGTCTTCAGTTCACAAAACAA
Organism: Lutjanus campechanus; assembly: GCA_027495735.1. Lineage (NCBI taxonomy): Eukaryota > Metazoa > Chordata > Actinopteri > Lutjaniformes > Lutjanidae > Lutjanus > Lutjanus campechanus. The sequence goes on along the minus strand of JAJHUR010100162.1, from coordinate 397 downwards.
TCCTGGAGTTTTCAGAGAAACAGGGTAGCAGCCTCATCCAGTACAATGGCAGTGAATGGTGACCACGGATAAAACATTCAAAATAGCACACAAAACAAACACAAAATGTCTCCATCCTGCTTGTGTGGTGTAATCCAAGAGTCTGCAAGCCACGACATTAAAAATTAACCGCAAAAGACGCCATTTTCTCCATGTTTTTAGCAGAAATATCAGCTGTTGCACGTAGCCAGTATGATGTAAACATGGCGTCGATCTCGCGAGACTTCCGCACGTGCATCCATTAGGATATATACCAAGTCTCGCAAGATCGGCGCCATGTTTACATCCTACCGGCTACATGCTACAGCTGACATTTCAGATAAAAACATGGCGTAAATGGTGTCTTTTACGGTTAATT
>JAJHUR010100159.1:0-10985 GCA_027495735.1 Lutjanus campechanus | reverse complement strand
TTTAATTATCTGTATATATGTTGTATGTGTGTGTGTATGTGTGTGTAGCAGGACCTAGAACCCTCATCCCGTGGTGTAGCCCTGTGTAATGATAATAAATGACCTTAATACTGTGACACCGTGGTAACATTGTTACTTGTATTCCATTTCTCCCCAACCCTGGCAGCAGTGCTGCACGCTTGTAAAAAGCACGCCTCCCATATTGTAAATGCTGCATTATAAATGGCATCTTCAGAGTTCCACATTGTAAATGGGGCCATGTGTGTTTGTCAGTTGGTCTCCAAAATGACATGCAGCCACTTAAAGCCAGCTGCCTCCAGAGTGGTGGACTATATGGCGATCTGGGTGAGCTTGTTAAAGGACAGCCTCAAGGCTGGCTTTCTCAAATTACTCCTGTGTGGCAGAGGGAAGGAGAGCCGGCCGCTCTCCTGTGTGGCTTTACTTAATTGCAAAAGGCGATGACAGAGCAGTCCCTCCTAAATCTCAGCACTTATTGGGCACAATTTCATGGATGAGAAATACAAAAGAGCATTAGCCTGCATTGTGTACATAATGTTCTACATGTCACGGGAGCGCTGATGGAATGGTCCGGAGTAGCTCTAGGTTTTTTCCTCGCAATGAGCCATGTAGGATGTCCTTACACGCTTCTATCAGTGCGTTTCTCAGGGGTATCAGTGTAAAAAATGAATATCCTATAATTTCTCCGCTCCGCTCCGGGCGCTCTTTCAATTACAACCTTTCAATTTAAAATACTAAAGATCATTCTCCTCCGTATCTCTGGCTGCGAAATGGGTGTGAATTTATGGAAAGGTCAAAATTAAATTAGAAAGGATGGGACCTGCAGAGAGCTGGCACCCAAATGACCGTCACTTCATATAAGTTATAGAGATATGTGGCCTACACCGGGGTGGCTCTTGGATCAGTTTCCATTAACAATAGGGTTATGGAGAACATTACATGCATTTTTGCAGGGCTTGAGTAACTGATACTCTATTTCCCTTATCCCTTAAGTCCTCCAAGTGTTAGAGCATGTCGGAGAAAAAAAAGTGCGTGTTGATAATAAAAAAGCAATAGATAGGACTGCAGTCTTTTTGGAACAGCTGTCAAATAAAAAGGCTTGACGACAGACTGCTTTTCAGCACAAGTGCAGCTGTGAATCTGAATAGTGCTGGAGTGCAATGTGACACACAGTCATTTCACACAGCTGATCCTGTTCGTGTGTGCATGATTGTGTGAATGCATCCGTGGGCAAGTGTGATTTAATATGCGTACAGTGCTGTGGTTGATCTATGTTTATATACATACAGTGGCTGTTACAGTATGTGCTTCCCTTCCATTAGGTAAGTGTATCGATTGCCGCACTGAGCTAATTATTGAACATAAGTTACGCGTTGCTGCCTCTTTCGACACATAACTGCATCCAGGCCTCATGTATTTATTCATGAGCCTCACTTTACCTCATCGACAATATTGACATTGATTTGCATTCGATTTCTTCTATCATCTGATGCCTGGTTGCCTATATTTCTGTGCATTCCGTCTGTGTAATTCAGTCTTAATAATGACACATGCCCACTTGCCTATTTGTATAGTGAAACAGTTATTTGCCACTCAGCGTCATTATTTTCTATCTAGCAAGCCACTTTAGAAACACAGCTACATTATAAGAGATGGGCAGTGTTGCCAGATTTAACTGACGCCAAACAGCCCAATCTCAGCTTTGAACCCACTCAATCATCATACAGTGAAAGTTAATCCATTTTGAAATCTCCATTTAGACAACTTCTTAAGTCTTAAGTGATATGGGATGATATTTTCTTAAAATGACAGACTCACGTGCAGCTATGCGGCTCATATGAGTCACAGATATGTCTGCATCTCGACAACACTGAACACTTGATTTCACTAACAATAATAACAATAACACACTGGAAGAGTTCACTCAGTTGGATGCAGATCCTCCCGCAAGGCAACAGATGGTGAAGCACCTACTGCAATGCCACCACGACTGCCAGATGCAACTAGCGGAGATATGCAAAGTTACGCCAACATTGACACCCATATACTGTACGTTGCCTCTACCTGAAACAAGATTTCAAACTGAAGCAGTTGTTGATCACTTGCAGCTCTTTGCGGCCAGGTAAGAGGAGTGAGAAATCAGCAGTCAGTGGTCGTATAAAACAGAATTACTGACTTGCAGTTGTATGGCTCCAGCAAACAGTCAAGTTACAGTTTAAATCCATGTCTGTCAACAACTGACAACATAGACCTATAACTCTATTTTTTATAGAGTATTTAATGTATTTTTTGGCAAAATGTAAGTTATCACTATACATGTATGATTCCACTGAATACAGTGAGAAACTTTGAGACTATTTTTACAGAGAAGCACAGAGGACTGAAAGAAAGCTGCCTGAAGCTGACCTTTGGATATGAAATGTCATCACCTCATCGCTTTATCCAAGTGGATATTTGTGCATAATTTTGTCAAAATTAGCTTGCCACTTCTTGATTTGTGATTAAAAAAAATGTTTAAATGAGATTGGAGTGACCTTGACCTTTGAGCACGAAAATCTAGTTAGTTTGTCCTCGAGTCCAACTGGTCATTTATGCCAGGTTTCCCTTCAAGGTGTTCTTGAGATATCGTGTTCACTTGAACGGAATGACCTGAAAACACAATGCCTGTGGCCATGGCTGTTGCTGACAAGGACCCATTTGAAAAAAAAAAAAAAATTTTTCAAAGTTTTTCAGAAATACAGGATCACAGAGGTCCTTCTGCACTATGGTTATAGGGAGGACACAGGTGCGAGGAGAAAAGACTCACTTCCAGTACTCTGGTTTGTTAGTTGCTTCCAAAAGTAATGAGGTGTTTTTATCAAGTGAACCATCCCCTGATTGGTTTATTTGTTCATAATACCTTTAAAAAAAAAGAATCCTCTCCCCTTTGCTTCATGACCTATTTGCAAATAATTATGAATTTCATAATTATTCCACATGTAGTTCTCATCCTGAGAGTCAAAAATATGGAAGTTTTGCCTTCATGTTTTGTGAATTTGTTACCACAGCAGTTTAAAAGAACCCTGAAATAACATATTCTAACCAATCAATACTTTTCATATGGACTGCCTGTATGAGTAAGGTCTGTACAATACTTTCTTTCAGTTATATCACATGAGTGTATGTTCTTGAGTGAGTTTGTTGATGATTTGGTTAGTGGATACTTACATGTATTATGCCTGTTTTTTACTGTTTAATTTTATTGCCAGTATATAGAAAGTGTGTTTAATTCAATAATGTAACATGCTGTCTTAAGAATGAAAGCCTCTGGTTCTCATTCACATTCCTTTTAGAATATACTGTGTCTTTTTTAAATCTCCTACATGTGTGTAACTAAACAAACAAATGTTTGGAGAGAGTTTGTTTGCATCTTGTTACTTTGCATTTTTCGAGACTGACCAAAGTAGATCACTCTTCCACACGCAAATCATAAAAGATAGAAATCTGTCATTTTTGCAATAAGAATTTAGGACTCTCTGACGATCTACTTTGACACAATCACCATTTCAAAAGGCAAAAAAATATGCTTCAGAGGATTGCAATGCATTTTTTGCATGTGAGGAGAACTTTGTCAACCACTTCTCTTGTGTGAGTAAAGGAAGAGTTTCACAGCTACTGTAGTGTGTAGAGGAGGGATGATTACAGTGACCAGTCACTCTTTTAAGTGCATATGGCATGTGAGCTTTGTATTGAGATACACAAACAACTCCAAACCCCCTTTTTTTAATCGATGTGAAAACCCACTCATCACGTATCTCTATATGATCTGGGTATGTGTCTGTAAGAATAACGGCACCCTCTCCTCTCGTCTGCTCTTTCTGTCTCTTCACTGATGGAGACGACACTAGGGAGCACACTTACTCCAGAAATGAGAGGAAGACGGAGGGAAAAAAAGGAGAGGAAAGAAGCGGGGGGGAGGGGGAGTGAGAGAGGAGAAGGAGGTGGCTCATGGGCTGCAGGGTGAGAGAATGAAAGAGGAGAGCAAGAGAGAGAGAATCAGTATCGGGCTTTATAGGCTCGATGGAGAAGCGAAGGGAAGGGAGATCAGAGGCAGAGGGAACCATGTGTGTGTGTGTATGTGTGCGTTTGTGTGTAAAAGGGGGAACCGTGGTGTCAGGCTTGATTTCATTACCGGAGCTAATCAGGTCCATATACTTTAAGTGCTGCTTTAATTTGTCTAATCTCTGCAGGATATGGCCGCTGCCTTGCGGCTACACGGCTGCTTTGCCTTGAAAAGTTGTTAAAGAGCACATGGACACGCAGTGACTGTGACCCGGGGACTGAAGATACTGTCCCTCTCACATTAACAGATCCATATTTTCATTAACACACTGACTTATGCGTACTGTGACGCTCTACGTGCCGAATTTTTGCTCAGATCCGATTTATTTCCACACCCGCAGCTCAGCTCTGACGATGCAAACGTGAACAAACAGCGATGTAAAAACACAGAATCTCAAAAACAAAACATGTCACATTTGTTTTAGGACACACACTTCTCCCACTTGTTGTTGAACACATTTTGGTTACAGTATATGCCTCTGGAGGTTTGGCTGAACTGAGTTGTCTTCCCAAATACCCATCAAGGCAGCAATTTGGCTTTGTTTCAGATTTTTTATGTATATATTTTGGTGCTATCGCTGGCTAAGCAAAATTGTGCGAGCAGCTGTCTCGGGTAAATGACATAATTACTGTTGACATATGGCCCTGATATGAGGCTCATGAGAGGGGGAAAATTGAACCGAGATACTGACACATTTAAATATTAGGTTTGCTATAGAGCTGTATTATCAAAAATCTGTGTATCCATGTATGTAATGCTGGAGCAATTAGTCGAGGGGCTCAGAGAACATGTTTGATATCCAAGGAGCTGTGAACGTACACATCACTGTCATTTTCATTTCATTAGGAAAGATGTGTTGTGTTATTTTCTTATAGAAAAATAAGGAGGGCTGCAATGAGAGCACAAATGCCTGAAGAGGTGAGCGTTGTGGATTTTAAGAGGTGGCAGAATCGTCAAAAGGCCAAGACTGTTGGTATGAACGGCATCAAGCTCATCAGGTAAACAGGTAAGTGCTCCTGTAAAAGTGAGGGATAATCAACGAGAAGGTGTGCGTTAAACAGTTTGAAGGCACGGCGTGGAGATGAAGAACCAGCCGACATGAACCACCTGTAACTTGATTATCCCATATCTCATTTGCCAACGATATTTGCAGATTTTCTGGTGAAAGTGTTGCATTCAAAATTGAAAGCTATGAGGCAAGAGCTAACTGCCGTCATGACAAGGAATAATTCTAACCAAACTCAGCTGGCTTGCCACAGTTGTTAATGAGTAACACCGCTTCCTAAATAGAAGCAATGCGAGCAAACAACTGTCCAAATGTACGAGCAATGTCGCAGTGGCGCACTCGAGAGTCCTCCCTCTGTAGATGAGCCTTGTTTCTATGTAGCTGGAGGGAGTGGTGGGAAGAGTACTGAAAATCTGCACTCAAGTACGAGTACTGCTACACTGCTAAAATATTACTCAGTTACAAGTAAAAGTATTGGTGTTAGAAATATACTTAAATAAAAGTACAAAGTATTAGTTACTTTTAACCGATGATGTCACAGTCACCTCTCCAAACTAGGGTTGCAAATTTTGTGAGTTTTCCTGAACCAGTAGTTGAAAACAATAGTTGTTTTTCACTTGTATGTTAGTTTTTGTTGCCTTGCTTGCGATCAGATCACCTGATTGGTATCCCCAAAAAATACTTAATTGCAGTAATTTGAGTATTGGTTTCCACTTGTAATTCCCAAAAGTTTTCTTTTTCCTCTCAAACCCTGTCCTTTTTGAGGACCTTCCTTTAAAAAGTCTGCTATGGATCATAAAAAAAGGTTCCGCTTCTTCTCAGCCACGTTAATCTCACCCTCCCTTTCGGCTGCTTTGATGTTGAATCGATTTTAACCAGATAAAAAAGGTTGAAAGTGTATGAAACTTCACTGAGCGAATTTTCAAGCAAGCGACACGCCTGACACATGGAGCAGGTTAGGACGTCCTGATTTAGGTAAACTAAACCACAATATTCCAGTAATCATTATAATTTCAGTGTTGAGGATAACACATTGCAGTAATATATTGCTTTTCATGGTAACAAAGTCATATAACACATTATTAAGGGGATTTTTGTAATTTTATTACATTTACTATGTCAAATAATAACTTCACTGAGACATTAATATAGTAAAATAATTTATTACTCTCAAACAAAAGATTTTTGGAAACGCCCCTCTCACGTTATAGTTTAATGTGGCATCAAAGTCAGGCGATGTACTATAAAGAGCAAGAAAATCTGCATTTGCAGGAGGTGGGGTGGATGGATGGTCTCAAATAAACACGGAACTTTGACACAGGAGACCAGGGTTTGTGTCCTGGACCAAGAGTCAACACAGATGTTTGTAAGATGCTACCTAAGTATCTAAAGTATCTCACCTCATTCATGGTCACTTAGTTTAGTAATTAATGTTACACAACAGAGTTTGTACTGCAATGTGTTTCAAGGATAAAACATGAGCTACTTTTGTCAAAAAGAAAGTTGGAGAGGTTATGATGAGAGTCATCTCTTAAAAAAGCATAAAAAAACGATTTATAAGCGACCAGTCTGATGTGTATAGAGGTCTGGGTGGTTTACCGTCAGCAGCCTGATGTTGTTATCAGGTGATGTAATAAAGGTAAACACAGTAAAAGTGAGACGTAACAGCACTGCGCTCTGCCACAGCATATCTCGGAGGCTGAGGATTTATCAGCATACTGTTGCTGTTCTGACTCATAAAGCAAACCCTTGCTGAAAAGTATTTACTTACTGCTATTTACAACTTTTCCCAGTTGTGTTTGAGCATAATCTATTCATCAGAGACCACGCTCTGACCCGAAACACCTACACTAAGATACCACTGCACCCCCAGTTATTTTGCTCTGAAACTAGGCCTGCGTATGATGCAGTAACGAGAGGAAAGAAGAAACCGGGAGCCCGAAAGCCTTTGATCACGACAAACGATTGTTGGCCAGCCTGCGTTAAGTGAATTTTGCTCTTTGAATAAGGTCACTTGGGCTTTTATCAATATTTTCAATTTTGCAAGTTTCTCGCAGCAGACTCCGATATCTGCGCACAAGCTTGTGCATGTGTGTGTAGCCATGTCTTTGGATCAACACGCCATTGTGCCCAACCAACAGAACCACTCCACTGCTGCACTTACCAGCTAGTAGTCGTGCTGTTACCATTCTCCCTGCCTCCTCCTGTCTTGTCAGAGTCTGCGGCACCTCTGGTAAAAGCTAATCCTCATGCTCTCACTTGCACATAACATCCAACATTTATGGCCACTGCTGTCAAATGATATGACAATGTAGTCTCCCTCTGTGTGTGTGTGTGTGTGTGTGTGACTCATTTTAAGTAGATATTGTGAATCAGATATTTTAAGCATCTCCCCTCTCTTTTCGCCTACCTTTTTTGTTTTTCATTTTACATGTTTGTGTCTTTGAAGTACTCGCCTGTGTTGAAGCACAATACTTTATTGGATCAAAGACAGACATACTATATGTCAGAGAGTTAAAGCACACGGAGTCCAGAGATGAGAGCTTAACCTCCCTTTGGATCATAATGGATTTCCACTGTCAGGAGTAAACACAAAATAGAGGCTTGCATCTAAAATCTCCTAGCAACCACATCTGATACTATCATCATCATCATCATCATTATCATGTAAATCCAGCAGACAATTGGCCCTGCACAAAATCTGACTAAATATATAACAACCAGGGTTCACTTTGAGCCATTTTGTCCGCTTACATGCAAACAGCTTCCACTGGCTGTACCCAAGAACATGAAATTCTATCCATACTAATAAATAGTTGTGGGGCTATTGAAAAATGTGACTTGCTTCTCATAATGTCAGGGTATCAGGGATGCAAACAATTTGTTTGTTATTGTCTGTTATTCTGTGGCTGCATATGCTTGGTCTGAGGGTTGGGCGCTGAAACAACCTATACTAAGGTTCTAGTTGAAACTGTGGGGCTGTGGATGTTGCTAAGACCATGGTTATTACTATAGCTGTAACTCTGTTGCTATGGTTGTCTGTACAGCCATTATTATGACGTGCTACAGCTGTGACTACTGCTGTTGCTATGGATGTAGGTGTGGCTGTGACTTTGGCAACACTTTACCGCAGGTCTATATAATTACTGCTTTAGAAGGGACAGATTTGAAAAAAAAAGTGTCAAGTGGATGTTTAAATCTCCTATGACAGACCTGTAAAGTTAAGAATTTAAATGTGTAAAGCAAAGCATCTTTTCGTTTCACAATCGGAAAAGAAACACTATGTACAAGAAGAAGATAGTGCACTTTTGTTATCCTAGATTAGAAGTAGTTTATTGTTTTAATAAACACAATGCTGCATTTAGCACCTTTTTTTTTTTTTTTTTTTTTGCCAGTTTGACTCTCCAAATTTCCCTGTGCTTTAACAGCCCAGGTTTAAACTCATTACATAACCAATGAATGGGCTAATTAACCTCTCTCTTTCATTTGAAGGAATTATTCATTTAAGCTTTATTTCGTAATTATAAATTATCAAAAGGCCGGATTAAGGTTGTTAACGGGCCCGATTTGGCCCACGGGCTGCCAGTTGAATGGGCCTGTTTCACAGCACCTAAAATGTTGACGCTGGCCAAGAAATTATTGTAAAACCTGAGACCTCCTGCTAGGATTTGATTCTGGCACTTAGGTGATCAGTTATAGATATGTTAGCAATGTAGACCTTGCCACATTTCCATGTGACTTGAGGATGGCAACCGAACAGACCGAGTTGGTCGAGACTGTTGCAGTCCGAGTCAGTTGGTGTTGATAGTTGGCAGATAAAACCATATAGTGCGTGAGATATAAAGATTCCATTCTTAAGTTTTCAGGTCAAGTCTCTGCCAGTTATTCTTGTCAACCTTTCCAACTTCACATTTAGGCCATACTGGTCTAAAAACCAGAGAAGAAGATAGTCAAGCAAAAACGTTTGTGGTGTGAGAGTGCATTGGGCAACTGAAATGGGAGGAAAAACTGAACTGAACTGTGACAAGAGAATGAATGCCTCTACAACAATAGATTGAGGACCACAGAATTGAGGCTTAAAGTGACTGAATGCACTTGTAATATTAAGCTACCTCATCAAGTTTAAATAGCTTTAGCTAACCTTACAGAACAGCAGCAGCTATAGCTGCAAGCATTTCCATGATTACATCGACAACGGGTTATCTTAGCATTAGCTGACAGAAAGTAGCAGCTGAGAGACCAAACTTGACTATAGAGTGCTGAATGGCTGTAGCTAACGTTGCTCAGCCTTCAGGAGGATTGCCAGAAGTTTTGTGAGGTAAACTAATTCAATAATTCCGAAAAAAAAACTTTCCTGTTAGACTGGATATATTCATCTTTAGTAATAAAAATGATACATACTTTATTGTTAATTTTGAGGTCTCCAACAACCAACTGAACTTTAAGGTGTGTCAGTAAACCATGACATCACTGCTGGGTGTGGTCAGAGGTGCCAGTGAGGCGGCCTGCATTCATTGCAATGTGCCGTCTTTTTTTCCAGGCCCGTTCAGGGTACACAGAAATGTAAAAAAAAAAAGAAAATCTGAATACAGCAAGTGCACCTCAGGTCACGTGGCAAGAATTAACCAATTGGCTCCACAGGACTTGGTTCACCCTTTCCATCCAACATCCAGTTGAAAGCTCAGCCAATGTGAAGATGGAAGAACGGCCAACTATAATCATCCAGGCGGACGTTTAGCTCAGTGGGTAGAGCGTCCGACCCATGTATGGAGGCTGTAGTCCTCTGCAGCGGCCAATGGTTCGACTCCCGCCTTCGGCCCTTTGCTGCGTGTCATCCCCTCTCTCTCTGCCCCATTTCCTGTCTACTCTTCGGCTATCACTATAAAATAAAGGCACAAATGGCCAAAAAAATAACTTTAAAAAAAAAACTATAATCATCCAGGGCTGCCCGGGGCTGTGCGACCTGTCAAGTTCTTATCTGTTTTGCCACCAAAAGAAGAAACAACTTCTGGATTTCTGGTGATAAGGGTTACTAGTTGTAACAGTCAACTGTTGTTAGCTAGCGCATCAGTATGGTCACCACTGTATACCAGGATATCCCTGAATGAGTTAACCAGCCACTATTCTGTTTTCTGGGGAGCTGATTGCGTAGTAATGGCGAGTGCAATAGCACATGCTCTCAGGCACCTTGGATACAAAGAGAGAAGTGGCACAGTTGGAGTTTCCCCACATATTTTTAGATGCACGTTTCTATATTTTCAGCCTGGTCTTAAGTTTCTCCACTGTCACACATTTTGTGTGTTTGTAATGTGTATCTACCCCAGTGTTGCATTTCTTAAAACATCTTACTCTATTGCAATGAAACTTCTGTAAAAATGGAAATAATGTATATTTTAAAAATGAACAAAAATTCCCAAAACTGTTTCTCGAGTTCCACAGTGGAAATGAGCCTTCTGACTTTATTGTGTTTTTCTCCTCAGTGATTTCTAAAGTATGTAATAACTTCTTTGCTGTATTTTATATGGGTTTTTTTTAATCAAATAAATTCAATCAGTGTATTAAGTTGCAGATGATCACTTGCAGTGATGTGCCTCTGACATGATTGGTATCTGGCTGTCTTGCCAATATGCCAAAAAGTATCTGTGTGATTTTCCAGTTTGATATGGTTGTTTCTTGCGGGCACTCCTTAGATAAAAACAGCTACCAGCTATCTGCTATCGCACTCAGACAGAAATTAACTTGAATGTCACTGTGAATTGAGATGAGTGCGAAGGGGAAACATACAAAGAAGGGAAATAAGTTATAACTATATTCATTCTTCCTGCAGCATTATATGATAATAGGTGGCATGAAACAGGG
>JAJHUR010100156.1:3941-27958 GCA_027495735.1 Lutjanus campechanus | reverse complement strand
TTAGCTACCTAGCTAGCCAGCGCCACCAAGCAGAGATGAAGCTGTTACACTTCAGGATTGTGGGTAGTGTAGGACTTCTCCATGACGTTGCAAATAAAACATATTTTTCTTAATATCATACACACTTGTGGCTTCTACAGGAGCACATACCATTGTTTCTCATCTTTCCTCTGTGAGTCCACCTTGATCACGACCTTCTAAGTAATAATGTAACCTACACATTCAAAATATGAATGGGATTTTCACTTCAGGAATATAACTGTTGAGCTCTATTTTATATATTTTTTTTATTTTTGCATAGGTAATGCCCCCTGAACACTATATAAGATCATGCTGTGTGCAAATCCTGTGGCACCTGCCCAAGAACTGGAGAGATGACACCAAAAAAGTCTGCAGGAAGAAGAACTTCAGCAGAGGTGAAATCGACTTATTGGGATGCTGTAAATCATTGGTTCCCAACCTGGGGTCCTGGCCTCCCTTAGGGGAGCGCCAGAGATCACAGGGGGCCCCAAGGCTTTGTCTGCTCTGAGGTTGTCAAAATTAGATTCGCACATATTAATTTAATCACAATTTACACAAATGTAAAAAGCTATTATAAAGATTTTTTTTGTCCTCATCATAAAAATTAAATAGTAGGCTTAGTTAGCCAGACCTCTGTGACCTCTCAAGCTCTGTATGATGAATCACTATGAGTGAGTATAAGTTTATTCTGTTGAGTTGCTAAAAGAAAAATTTTTTAGAAAATAGACATTTACCAAAGGTGAAGGCTGAACAAAATGGAAACAATTATAACTGAATGTTAAAGCTTGGAAATAATCACTTATGCTTCTGCTCTAAGTACAGGTGTGCATAGGCCGGTGGGGGGCTGTTAAATGTTAAAAAAAAAACATGGGTAAATCTCAGAAATTTAAGTGTACAAATCATGGATATGAACACAAATAAAAGAATTTTTATTTGTAAATGGTTTTCACATGAGGCTGTCTACTAAGTTTTGAGATTGAGACTGAGCACAGAGAATAACACACCATGATAAGCTCATTTATTATAATGCGGTCAAGGTGATACAGACTAAAAAAAAAAAAAAAGTCAAATAAAAACTGTCTGGATGTGCGATATTAACAAAAGCTTAAGTGAGTGTTGACATGTTTTTTACCGATTTTTTTAAAAGGGAGCAGAACGGAATTTTAACTGGATTTAATGTCGCCATGCACTCAAAAGTTTTGGCATTTTTTACTGCTGCTACAAGATGCTGATCACCAAAGTTTACAGTAAACTAGGTCCCCCTGCGATGCTGACAGCTCAGATAAGGCATGTAGTAATAGGAGAGAAACGCAAATGAGCCTCGCATTCTCTCACTGAAGGAAAAATAATGGTAACATTAAAGGAATAGGAAATGCGAGGGGGAAAATATCATGATGTAAACATTCTTGTTTCTGAGGAAATTCAGGTTTATACCGAACACACACTAGGTTTGCCAGCGTAGTTAACATGGATATCTTGTTACAGCTCCATTAAAGAAAAGGCAACAGCAGAGACTAGAGTGTTGACAGTGAAAATGTGGAAGGTAATTTGGTCACTCTAGTAGTTACTAAGCAATTTAGGAGGAACAATCTAATAATCAGTGAGTTACTTAGATTAGAGGGAAGCAAATCATTTCACAGTTAATCAGGAACAACTCATGAGGTAGCTGTTATGTTGATTCACACTTATGAACTGATAGATAATGATGATTTATAGACTGGGAATAGTAAAGTATAGATGCTGTATTAATGAATCATAGTGCATAAGTATCTGTAATTCAAAATAAAAACTTTCCTCATGAGTTGTTTCTGATGAACAACAGAAACTAGTAACAACTCATTCGTTACTAATTACTTAATCATTATTGCACCGCTTTGTTAAATATTTAATTCTGATTGGTCAGTTACAGCATTCTAAGGTCTATTATTTCTGTACAGCAGAACGTTGCTATGAAGAACAGACTGTTGCTATGGACACAATTCTGATCATAGACTCTGGAGGAAAAAAAAAAGCATTTTTAAATCAATAAAATCATCTTTAGATTAATATTTTGTTTTAAATTATTGAGTAAGCCGTAGAGTAAGTAGAGTTAGGGTCCTGCACCACCCCGTCAGGGTTTATTTTGCAAAAATGACCATAATAAGAATCACTTAAATGATCCCTATCTTACTTATTCTTTTTCTTCCCTCTACTCATACACTGGGTAGTTACTAAGTAGTCCATCATTACTACCTTATGTCCCTTTTTAATAATGAAGTGGAAGTCTGTCTAGTCTAGTAACTCATCATTATTTACTACATATTTGTCAGATTTATTCAAGAACTACTCTTTAAAGATTGATAGATTATTAGATTGTTCCTCACTTGTTCCCTAGTAACTACCTACATTTTGCTGTACTTTATTGTGATCTAATCCTATTTTAGGTGTTAGGTGCTTTGCCATTACCAGTTCCCTGCCTCCTCCACCATTCTTTAGTTGTTGAAGCATTACACAACTACTGAACCTTATTAATGCTGGAAAAACCTTGCCATAAAACCTCCCATGATGAATGCTGAATGACTGAGCAAAATCATTTCATTTAAAGGAGTAGATTCAGTGAGGCACTGTTCAGAGCTCTTAGACCAATACAGTCAGATCCAGAACACCATTTAGCACCACAGAGATGATTCTGAGCAGGGTGTGATAATAATATAATACCCATCAGATTGGATCAAGTAAGCAGTGCAAATAAATAAAAATGGAAGGGGCAACATGATAACAGGCCATATGGAAAACCCCAGAACTGTCAGACAAGACTCTTATTATATTTCTTATTAAATTCAGATTACTTCACACTTCTCAAAAAACAAACAAAAAAAAAGAAACATGGAGATGATAATTATAGTGTTTTTTTTCCCTCACTTGCTGTTAGCTCATTACAAAATGCAAATTAACACTTTTGACTTTTCTCCTCTATTTCTGGCAAGTAATGTGTTCGGACAAAATTATTTATTTATTCATTTATTTTATTTATTTATTTTTATTTTACCATTATTCAAGTTTACTGTTATGACAAAGAGGAGGGGTTTGTTCTTTCTCTCATCATTAAGGCTAGAGTGCAAGACTTGTGTTTGCTGTCATTGCATTAACCTTTAAAGGAGCAATATGTTACAATTGCACAGACAAAAATGAGGACAGCAATCCAAATAGCGAGTTGAATTCCTATTTAATTCCCCCAAGGAAGCTCAGGCAGGCTGCAGGAATGCTGCAGGCATGCAAGACAAAACACAAGATTGTAATATGACTATGACAATCAATGACAAGTCCTAAAATGTAAGTTGATCAGCTGTTTATTACTGTCGGTTGTCTGTTAATGTAAAGTTAAGCCTGAAAAGAAAAGCCTATTGCTCTGGCACTCTGGAGTTGGAGTTCAGTGACTGCCTGTTTTGCTGCCTGCCAGACTCCATGAACATATTGCTCAATTTAACCATTATAAACATCTACTCCTATTTGTAAAGAGCCTTTCTCAAAGCTTTTTCCATGTGATATGACGTATGTTTGTGCATGATGATGTTGCTGTATAAACCCTCAAGGTTGAAAGAGAAACATGTAAAATATGGCCGCCTGTCGAAGTTAACTCTAAACAAACAGGGGGCAGCATATCACCAGACTAAATGCTAACTGCTGCACACCGTAGCTAGCCTCCTAGCTGCTATTAGCTCAGTTAGCTGTGTAGCAAAAGGCCCTGTTGTGACTGGAGTCTGGCCAGACCTTCAGCTTGGAGCACGGGGGCAGTGTTTATGTTTACACCACAGGAAACTGAGCCGGGCTCAGCAGCCTTTCAGTGAAAACTGGCTGAACCAGGACCAAACACATTCTGCAAGACCAACAGGGACCAGCTCGACAACAGGGAACGCTGTACTGAGCTGAAAAACAACAGCTCCCGTCAGGACTCTGACACTGGGAGTAATGTGGACGGCTGGTGGGACAGGTGTGAAGCGGAGGATTAAGGATTTATTTTCAACTAAATCGGAGCTGGTGATTTTTGAGCAGTGGAGAGACTGACAGAGACTTTTTGGCGGGTTATATTTGAAGATTGGACTCCTTGTGTTGGAGGGGAGAGGAGGGGAGGGAGTTTCCATTTGAAAAAACCCTGGAAAGAACTACTATGGAGATGCCCTTTAACTCTAATTAACATGAAACATGCAAACAGTAATACAAGTTATGGACCAGAAAAGAAATTTCTGAGGGTTACATGCTGGCTGTAGAGTTGTTGTCAAGGAAACGAGTATGTCAACTTAACATGTTTCGTCATTCTCTGATGACATATCATATTAGTATTTCATGATTTATTACAGCAAATGTATTACAGATTTCTCCTTTAAACATGAATTCTAATGGCCTGAGAGGAAATTAGACTTCTGCTCCTCTTCTTGCCTCTGCTTTAGAAAATCAACCCAGTGATGGGAGACTTTGGCCAATCACAGGTCAGTAAGTTATTTAATTGTTGAGTCTCTTTCCCAGAACGTCATTATTCAACAACGTGGGAATGAGACTAAAAAAAATCAACCATCTTCGAGCCGCCAACCCAAAGCGTCCTTAATTTGACAACCTGGGAATGAGTCTTAACAGTCGAGTATATCCAGAATCGCTACTGCATCTTTAAACTCTGCGTGTTTGGTGCCTCCCATGTCTTATTAAAAAGTACCTTACCAGCGTTTGATTCTATGAAAGGCACGCCATAAAGCACCTGTAGCTACAATGAATTATATATATAATATATAATGAATCTTTAGTGCAGTGTCCTTGCATTCAGTGAATAAAGAATTAATCTCCTTTTGTACACGTATACATAAACGTAGTGCCACAAACTGTTTAGACGTATTATTTTGACTGATGCTGAAATGACCTCGTTCCCATTTACAATCATGGTCAGGCTTTGTGGACACGGTTCCGAGAATCGCATTCATGAAGAAACTATTCAGTCGGATTATGTTCAATGGCTGTGCTCAGTGTCTGTGTACTAGTGTGAATTTAATACGGTGCAGTTGAAAGTACAAGCGAGGTTAAGGGCAGTGGGTGAGTTTTATAAACGTTTTCATCTCGTCTCGCATCTATAGCGAGTGTTGACATTTTCAACATTTAGTCATGACCACATTCTTTCCCTGTTCTGCATTCTAACACCAACAATACTTCAAGCTGCTACAAGCAGCTCTGAAGCAAGATGGTTGACTTTTAAGTTTCATTCCAGCTTGTCAGATACAGATGCTTTCAGTTAGTGGTTCAGGTAAACTTCCTTGTAAGAGAAAAAAACTTTCAAATAAGACTCCCTTCTTATGTTTCATAAATGGTTTATAATTGGTTTATTAATTAGGTTGTAACCACTTTATAAATATTAATAAACAATTATAAACAAGTTATAACACAGTTTTTATACATCAGCACATGGTGCAGTGGTTAGTACTATCGCCTCACAGCAAGAAGGTTCTGAGTTTGAATCCCCCAGCTGGCTGGGGGGGCTGGAGAGTTTGTGGTAGGGGCAGGACCTTCCTGTGTGGAGTATGCATGTTCTCCTCGTGTCCACTTGGGTTCTCACCGAGTACTCCCACAGCCCAAAGACATGCAACATAATACAGTAGGTTAATTGACAACTCTAGATTGCCAGTGGGTGTGAATGTGAGCGTGAGGGATTGTTTGTCTCTATGTGTCAGCCCTGTGATGAACTGGCAACTTGTCCAGGGTGTACCCCACCTCTCACTCAATGTCACCTGGGAAAGGCTCCAGCCCCCCCGTGACCCGTCAGGATAAGCGGTTACGGACAATGGATGGATGGATGGATGGCATACATCGATATGGACTGACTGTTCAATAGCTTTACAATTTACTATTCATAGTTACTGCTTAGTGCTAAGTAGAGCTGTGCAATATGGTGGGGAAAAAAATCAGAAAAAAATCATATTGCATTTACAATATGATTCATGAATAGTGGAAATGGTCATTTCTGCATCACAATTTTCATTTTCACTGAAAAAAAAAAAACGATCATGATGTTGTGACATCTGTTGGTCTGTACCAAACAAGCATGCCCAGAGAGCCCCCAAGCGGGATTTCAATGTTGATTTCTAGTTAAAAACTGGTTGATATTCGGTCTGAACTTCCCAGACCTCCTTTCACTGTGTTTTCAACCAGCTAAAATTAAATTACAACATCAACTTGTCACAAAATACAAATTCATTTCATCATTTTGATCAATTGTTCAAATGTACGTTGAAAGAGAGATGATGGTCATTAGTGTGAAGGTATTTCTGGTCAAATTTTGTCTACTTGAAGACATAAGTTCAACCCTTCTAATGTTTCATATAGAAAGTCATAAATACAAAGTATATAGGATGAGTGCTGCCAACAAGAAGCGTCCAGGCCATTGTAATAGAAGAAGTTTTTTCTATAGCCTAAGACACACGTTCAAGTACTTGGTGTATTGGTTACAACTTTGACTAATCTGACTGTATTTGCACTAGTACTTATTAGAAAGAGCACCAAAGATGCATGAATAAAAAAGAAGTTTGGATGGACAAGTAGAATAACCAGAGAACTTACAAGCAGGCAGCTCAGTTTCTGTGCTTGAGTTTTCTTCTCTGGGTTTCAGCTGAGAAAATTTGAATGTAGTTTTTCAGCAAGGATCCAAAAGTGACAATAGGTTATTATTTGCACATTGTAGAGGCTGGAAAATGCTACTATTGAAATCACGCTGAAATATTGTCTCAGTGTGAATGTTCAGTCAATGTCTTCAAATAGTCAGCGAAAAAACTTTCACTTTTGTAACCAACTCTGAATATCTTTTTACCAGTCACCTCTGCCTTTTTTTCCTTTTCAACAGAGAAATGCTCACTGGGTGTTTTCACACATCTGTAAAACAAGATTTGTAAGCCAGGGAATCTCTACATCACAACAGTGCTTCATTATAATGCTGTTTTATCACACAAACAATTGCAACTACTGCGTTTTGGATATTGCAATTGGTCATGTTGTCATTTCAATAATATTGCAATTAATTGTATTGCCCTACTTTTAATTAATCTTACCAATAATTAATCAATACCATTTATAACTGGCAAAGGGAGCTTTTGTAAAGTGTCAAATTTATCACCATTTATTAATGACTTACTTTATAATTGGAAAAGGAAGCCTTTATTGTGTATTGTAAAATGGTGCATGTTGAAAATGGTGAGGTAAACTATAGCACTAAAGCCTTAATATATGAATCTGGTAATTTGATGTTGAATTTAATACATTCATTTAATATACCAAATGAAACTTTAGACTCTAGCTGACTATAGTTAAATGCGATCTGAGGCTTAACAGCACAGATAAGTTTCTGCTCACTATTTGGCAAACAACAGAGCACTGTTGCCCATTTTATCTAATGTGGAGAAATATGCAATATATTTATACTAATAAATCATAAAATGACCATGATATGTCATCATAGATTAAGTTCAAATACTTGCTTCTCTGACAACAGCACTATAGCCATGGTGTCCTCCTCTGAAATCTCTATTCTCGCCCGTAACTTGTGTTATTGTTTGCACATTTACTTTCAATTTAATGCCTGAGCTTCGTCGAGTCTGGGGAGGAGGGGGCGGTGGGAAACAACTGGCTTCAACCATGGATTTTTTTATTAAATAGTGATTCAGCCTGTTTAATATACCATCTATGACTCCAACTTTACTAATTACAAACGTAATTATAAATAATAAAAATAATATAAGTAATAAACCATTCATAGGGGTAGTCTTTGTAAGGTGGTACAAAAAATGTCGCTTTAAAGAAAAAGATGTTTGAGATAAATATTCTGGCTGATACACTGACAAAAATAAATAAAATATCCGAAAATAAATTCTACAAACGACTGCAGAGAGATGTTTGGCTAGAAGAATTCACTAATAGGAACCCACCAAGCTTTAACTTTTGATTGCAAAATTCCGGATAAGTAAATACAGTAAATAAAGAAAGTAAAGTACGTCTGAAACTTATTTAGGGAAAAAGTAGTCATTGTGATGAGCCTTCCCCGTTCTATCGCAGCCGGAGTTTAGTATCTAAAGGGAACAATTAAGAATTAATTAACCTTGCATTCAATTATAACTCGGACCTCTGCATTATCCGCATCCAATCAGGAAAAAACAGCCCCATTAAACTGGAGCTTCTACTCGAGAGTTTAGGTCTGTTCTCTCAAGTCCCAGCTCACAAAACAACGTGATATTCACTGAAAACAACCAGCGCCACTGAAACTGTTCCAACATTACTGCAAATAACTGCACACCAAGGCATCTTGTTAGGTGAAGGATGGATTAAAAGCACAACACTTCCTCTCAGTATCAGTTTTTTTAGCATATATTCTGCATTATCACTGAGTCATGCAATTGCTAATAAACCCAATACAGAATAGAAAGTGGGTAATAGTCTTCATTCTACCCATAAAGGGACTTTGCTATCATAATTCTGAGGTGAATTTATGCATACTCCTAATACACTGTGTGTATTAAATGGCAAAAAGTCAAAGAGGATTATTGCAGTATTAATGTGTGCCTGTGAGCAGACAGCAGGGAGTTGTGAAGGACAGGACAGTCTTCAGGGCTTACTTGTCCATTCACTTGTAATTTTAAATGTTTAATCCTTAATGACCACCACATTATATTCGTTTTATTATCTATGAAGCTATTATCTCCTCGGATAAGTCTTGATTAAAGAAACATACTTACGACATCAAAGCACCCAAAGCTTCAGAATACACTTATTCAGCAATTGTTGACAGCCTAACGCAGCACTTCAGGCAAAATCGCATACACAAGAGAGCAGGACAACCTCTTTCAAGGTTTGAGAGATAATTATAGATTATTATACAGTAGGCGAAGTCGGGGAGTTGGGTGGGATCCAGCCAGTGCCAGGTGGTTAATGCTGGGGTCACACTGGGGTCATGTTGACTGTGGGCCAAGGCAGTACAGGCACAATGACTTTTAACTACTACACTTTGAATATTCAGTACATGGTGTAACTGATGGCGAAAGCCTTTGAATGCATTTTTGCTGTGGTGCGTCAGAATGACCGATGTCTTGTAACAGTTGTTCTGCAGCGGGAGAATGCTAATTTAATTAATGACAACAACACACATCAGGTACCGGTCCTGCATGGAGACGGCTTAATGAAAATAACTCGCTGTACCAGTGAGAGTTATTGTTATTTATGGAGTCTTATTGATGTAGTTGCATCAGATGCAGTGATTTTTTATTTTTTTTTTGGTGGAAAATAGAAAAGAATTAGGCTGAATAACAGACTGTTGCAAGGATACTGTACTTTAGATATGCCCACTTCTATTGAGAAAATACTGTCCTTAAAACCAGGAGTTCTCAACCTTTTGAAGCCTGTGTGCTTGTATGAGGTACTTATGGATAATCAGTGCATTTCCAACTGTAGATAGCAGTCGGCACAACCCCCGTTTGGAGAAGCAGCATGGACGCTAAGCAATGAACTGCTGTGTACAGGGTCAACAACAAAAAGTACACAAAAAGGTCTGCCTAAAAAAATCAATATCAGTTTAAGTATCTGCTATATTTTGAATATCACTGGTTCACGTTGTAGTACAGTGTAGGGATTTAAGCAGTTATGCTGCGGACAGGGCCAGCAGCAAACTGTATTATACAGTAGTTACTTAAAAATAAATTTAAATGTGCACAATATTTAGAATATTTTCACTGTGGTACTGTGCCACCAGACAGCCTTTTATAGAAGCCAAATGTCGCTCTCTCTTGATTAACCAGACTCCTTTGGCAAAAACAATCATTTTAGCTCACAGAACATGAGAGTTGCTGGTCAATCACTGCCTTATTCTGGTAGTTTGTTTGAATTATTGAGCTACTTCAGTAATTCCAAGCTAACCTTTTAGATGTCACACAATAACACAAATAAAGTAACACATTCGGGCAGCAGTAGACCAGCAACTCCTGTGTTATGCAAGGTAAAATTACTGGTTTGTTTTTTTTCAAAGTAGACCGGTGCCTTTGAAGAGACCAATATTCTGTTTAACAATTACATAATGATGCTGTGCTTCTGGATGAGGAGGCGTGAAAAGGATATAAAAAGTAGTTCACTCTCGTCTTCTATTGTCACACTGTCACAATAACATCGATCAGCATCCAAACAGATTTTATTTGATTGGTTCTACACCTTCATGACAGAGAATAGAAATCTTGCTTTTTAAAATTCTTTTTCTGTTTTTACTGTATTTAGGGGTATTTCATGTGTAATGTTTTTGTGATGATGAATGTTACCTGTGCCTGTTTTTCTAATTTCCTTAATGTTCTTTCTTTCAGACACGTAAAACATGTACAGTGCCAAAGAAACATCATAACACCATTATCATAACTGTGTTTTACGTAACTCAAAACTGACTATAGTATACAAATGCTATAAATGACTTAAATATATATCATGTCTGTAAATGAGAAGATCTTTATCCCAACATCACTGAATTTACAAGGGATATCTCAATCACCATGTGGAAGTTCTCGTAGTCTTTGTTTCAAGAAGTAATACATTCAAAAAGTTTAACATCATCCTAGCCAATCCTTTACTTGAAATGCTGCAGTCCTCATTCACGGCTGAGGCTCTTCCTCCATCTCTTATGGAAGCTAATATCTCCCTGGTACTAAAAAAAAGGGAAACCATCTGAAGAGTGCTCTTCATATAGGCCAAGATCAGTTTTAAGTTTGGATTTGAAGCTTCTTGCAAAGATTCTGGCCACACGTTTGGAGAAGGTTCTCCCTACTGTTGTTGCTAAGGACCAGACTGGTTTCATACGTGGAAGGTATTCCTCACACAATGTGAGACGCCTGCTTAATATTATTCAGCATTCCTCCCTGTACAGTGCAGAAGCTCTGGTTATTTCTCTCGATGCAGAAAAAGCTTTTGACAGGCTTGAATGGCCCTACCTATTCTTTACACTTAAAAAATTTGACCTAGGATAGGTTTTTATTAAATGGATTCAGATCTTGTACACATCGCCCCTCTCAGCTGTAATCACAAACGGGCTCAGGTCTAGTCATTTTAAGATTGAACTGGGTACTAGGCAAGGCTGCCCCTTGAGCCCACTGTTATTTGTGCTAGCTATGGAGCCGTTAGCTGCCACCATTAGACAAGACACTAGTGTTAGAGGAATCTCCTTAAATAATCATGAGCATAAAATTTCGTTGTACGCTGATGATGTTTTGATTTTTTTAAGCTCTCCTACACATTCCATCCCTAAATTGATTGATCAAAATGAACATCCTCCCACGTCTCTTGTACTTCTTTCAGATGTTGCCACTTATGTTGTCAAAGAAAGTTTTTACAAAATTAAATAGTGCTATTATATCATTTATCTGGTGTATAAAGAGACCCAGGTTAAGAAACAGTTTTCTCTGTCTACCTGTTAAAAATGGTGGCTTAGCAGCACCTTCATTTTCATTTTATCTGTGGGCTGCACAGTTCAAGTTTCTTTTGGAATGGTTCATAGGTGACCCTGATTCTGCCTGGCTCAGTTGTGAATCAGCTTCTTTAGGTAGGATCCCCTTGCAGAATTTGTTATATATATCTCCTGGCAGAGTCGCAACACTGATAAAAGACCATGTGCTTTTAAAGAATATGCTAAACATTTGGCGTAGCGTTAGGAAATTGGAAGGGTACAGTAACTGTTTTTCTTTGTTAACTCCTATTCATGAGAACCCTGACTTTCAACCTGGACTTCAGGCTGGCCTCTCTGACTGGAAGCACAAGGGTATTAAAGTTGTTGGGGACATGATTCAGTGAGGCTCAGTCCTCACATTCCAACAAGTGAAAAGCAAATATGGAATCACCGATAAGGATTTACATTAAATTCTTACAAGTTCAAAGCTTTATTCGGTGTAATTTGAAAAATTTCACTGGAGGATTGGCTATTTCTCCTATAGAATCCCTATTGGTAAATAATATGCAACTTAAATCTTTCACTAAGAAGCTTTATAAAAGTCTGTAATCTCAATGTAGATAACACTGCTAAAGTAAAAGGCAGATGGGAATCTGACTTGGGGACAATAGAGCCTGAGGACTGGGATGCCTTGTGCAGTCAGCCCTCCAAGGTCCTGGTGTCTAACTCTGCTTGGGGGGAGGCAATTCAAGACTTTGCATAGGCTGTATATCACTCCTGAAGCCAGACACAGAATGAATCCAACTCTGTCAGAACTTTGTACTAAATGTCAATCTGCTGTCGGAACATTTATTCATTGTTTGTGGAGCTGTCCTCTTGTCCAGCAGTTCTGGATTATAATTGTTCAACAGTTTAATGTAATTTTCAAGCGTCATCTACATCTAAGTGCGAGGATTTGCTTGCTGGGATGAGAGGATGAATTACCTGCCGATTTTCGCAACAGAGACCTTTTAAAAATAAATAGTAAATCTGATGAGGTTGGCATTCCATACGGAGTCTCTCAGGGGTCAATTCTAGGTCTTTTGTTGTTTAACTTGTACATGCTTCCGCTTGGGTCCATAATACAACAATATAATATTTCATATCAATCGTATGCCGATGACACACAGTGATACATATCCGTTTCCACATATAACCATAGCCCAGTAAACGACCTCATCCAGTGCATCACAGATATCAAATTTTGGATGGAAGAAGAATTTTTAACAGCTTAATCATGATAAAACAGAGATTCTGTTAGTTGGACCAAAGGCTTTGAGGAATGAAATTGATTCTTTGTTAACTCCTCTGTCTGTAAAACCATGTGATCATGTCAAGAACTTGGGTGTAATTTTAGATGCTGATCTTAACTTACAGAAGCACATTTCTAATATTTCTAAGACTGCCTTTTATCACCTCAGAAATATATCAAAAGTTAGATCCTTCTTGTCTCAGTCAGACTCTGAAAAGCTGGGTCACGCTTTTATTTCCAGTAGGCTGGACTACTGTAATTCGCTTTTTGCTGGACTGACAAAGTAGACATTAAATAAACTCCAGCTTATTCAAAATGCAGCAGCGAGAGTTTTAACAAAAAGGTCTGATCACATAACTCCTGTTTTATCTTCTTTTCACTGGCTCCCAGTAAAACAAAGAGTTGATTTTAAAATACTTATTGTTTTTAAATGTCTTAATGGTCTGGCTCCTTCTTATGTTGTTGACATGCTCCCTGAGTACACACCAGAGAGATCCCTTAGATCATCAAATAAAGGTCTCTTCACTATACCTAAAATCAACTCTAAATCAGCTCAAGGTGCATTCAGTCATTATGGTCCAACTCTCTGGAATTCTCTTCCACATGAACTACAGTCTGCCACAACAGTGTTCTCTTTTAAAAGCCAACTAAAAACGTATCTTTTTTCCGCAAGCATTTAGTTAGGTTTTAAGTGTATTATTTTTTATTTGTTTCGGTAATTAGTATTATTATTGTTATTATTTCCTTTGTAAGAATAATGACAATAATAATACCTTCTTATCCTGTTTGTTTTTATCATGTTCTGCTTGTTTTTATATGTAATACTCAATTATCTATGTTACTCAGGTATCTTGAAGCACATTGAGTTTACACTTGTCGTATGAAATGTGCTATATAAATAAAGTTGAGTTGAGTTGAGTTTTGCACATTCTGCTGCACTGTGCCTGGAAATGTATCCTGGCCCTATGGATCAGTGATAAAGCTCCCACTCTCAATCAGTGGAAACAAACTGTGACTAGTATTATTCCATTTGAAGCTTACTCTACAGTATTGAAGGATAAACCCTTTTTATTTTACCAGACCTGGGATCCATTTCTTGACTACATGAGCGCCACTGCACCTCGTAGGATTAGGTCAGGGCTTATAGATCTGGCCTGGGAAAAGGATAAGACTTCCTGAACTCTGGTCCTTCGCTTCTATTTTATTCATTATTATTACTATTATTATTTATTTTTATTTGTAATTCATTTACCTATTTCATTTTATGTATCTCTGTCAGGTTTAAATGCCTGTTTAAATTTACACAATTACTTGTGCTATACTTTATATTGTCCCTTTCCACACATGCTTTGCAAAAAAGTTTAATAAAAATATGTTTGAAAAAAAAGAGAAGTAATACATTCACCTGTCTGTCAGCAAAGCAAAGTAAAAAAAAACCAAACAAACAAACATTGTTTGCATAAAACAAGCATCAAACAAAGACAGAGAATAAGAACAAGCTTATCAGAGTGAAAAGTTCCTCATGACAAGTCTACATTTTACTGTGTACTGAGGATGTCTTCCTTTCCCTCTCTTCTTTTCATCCAATAAATGAAAGACACTCACACACACATCCGCACACACTCTGGAAGGAAGGCCATTCATCACTCCAAGTTTCTTTGTCACACCATCACAGTCAGAAGGTAAGAAGGCTCCAGGTTCCAGAAGGTGCCAGTTCAAACACCTGCTTTCTGTTTTACATTAAAACACTGCCTCTCCGTTCTGCAGTTTTTCACTCGCCCTCGTTTTTGCATTCATCAGACTTCGGAAAGCAAAGCACTTGCAATATATTTTAATAGATTCCAGCGGATAAATCATGAGTGCATTTATCTTTTTGTTCACCCCTGAAGTGTTTTCTGTGTTCACCTTTAACATTAAAATCAAGAGGGAATAAAAAATTAAAAAAAAAAAAAAGACTAAAACATGGTGTTAGCCACACGAGGCAGACACCACAAAATTATACAGATTTGTGCAGGGTTAACTGAAATATGTGTTTACTAAACATCATGTATGACGTTAGTACCCCATCGTGTGATCTCCAGCACGTAAAGGAAACCTGCAACAGAGCAGACATTACAAGATGTTCTGACTGTGGCAAAACAGTCAGTTTTAAACTTTCTCTTACATTAACTTTTTAGCTATTGCATTGAAGGAGCAATATGTAGCAATTGTGCATCCTGTCAATTGTCTATCAATCTAAAGTTAAGCCTGTTCTCCTGAAAACAAAAGCCCACTGCCCTGAAAATACACACTCTGGAGCTGGATTTCAGTGGCTGCCTACCTGCCAAACTCCATTAATATATTGCTCAATTTAAGCATTTTCCTTTTAAAAGGTTATTAATGACTTTTTACAACTCATTAACAGACGCTTACTCATTCAGCAAATATTCTGCATTATTTTAAACTTTAAAATTTCAAAGGAGTGCACCACAGCTGTAGCGTTGCTGTCAGAGAAGTAGGTAGTTTAATTCAACATGTTTCCTTCATCTTTGACAGCATATCATGGTCATTTTATGATAAATTACTGTAAATACATTACAGATTACTCCTTTAAAGTTGTTTGAAGGGAATGAGGTGCCGTGTGCTAATCAAGTGTCTTCACTATAGATTCATCTGTTTCTGAAACATTTATCAGAAGACAAGTTAATAAAAACAAACCTGTTTCCATGTTTCCCACAAATTGAGGTTTAATTTATTTATTTTTTTAAATTTTCATCTTCATTGTGATGTTTGTGTTGTAAAAGGGTGGATATGCACAAGAAGTTTTTAATTAATTTCATTCTCTATTCAACATGAAGTAGTTAGTGTGCAAACTACTAATGATGTTTTACTGGATTGAATTCTATGGATGTGTGGACTCCTTCCTCCTTCTAAGTGTGTAGGAGAATTTACAGTGACTGCAAAAATGCGAAAGGCCATATCTAGAGCCAGTGTTTGGCTTGTCTGATCTGGGCCATTGTAGAAACATTGTGTTGCATTATGGCAACTTCCATGGAAGAGGATCCTCTGTAGATGTAAACTGCTCATTTTTGGGTAATGAAAACACAACAGTTCTAATTTTCAGGGGATTATACACTAATGAAAACTCAATTTCTGCCATATTGTGCTATTTACCCCCATAAATCTTACACTCTGGACCTTTAACCTACTGGTATTGACAGTATTAAAAAAGCTACAGCTTATGCAAAACAAATTCAGAAGCAGTTCTATTCAATTAGAAACACATTAGCTGATCAAACTAATAAATTACAGTATGGTGTAAACACTCCCATGAATAGAGTCTAGCCCGACAATGGCTTGCTGTTATTGACCTTTCTGGGCACAGTGGGAGACTATCAGGCCAGTATATCACAGCTCCCAAATGCGGGAGATAGAGTCATTAAGCTGGTACCAGAAAATATGAATCAAATTATTCTATTCTGCACAAGAGCAGACTGAAAAAAAAAAGATGTTTTAATGCTGCACAACAGGCTGAATTTGCACCAAAGCAGCATCTCTAAAATCATTCTCCTATTTACAATATCCTCCCATAAACATACCAATCTGTAATGCCAGCCTAAATGACATCAGGTTAAATTAAGCAAGATTTCATGGAAAACTAATTTGTCTCTCGGGGATAGAGGTTAAGCCCATGCGAACTTGCAGACCGCTCAGGAATGATCAAATGGCCTAATTATTGTCCACATTCGCTCCGCCACAGAGTGGATCACAGATGTGCTGAAAGGCTGTTACAAACACTTGGACACGGTGGGCAGAAAGCACTACTCCAGAGCTAAAGTTAAAATCAACATGATTACATAACCTAAGGTTGGAGTTTAGGCCACTCTGATGGAGATGCTACTTGAATTACATCAGTGTCCAAATCTGTGGAGGACTGGACACTGGACAGCACATTCTCTCCTACTGAATCTCCCTTATTATTAAAGATACACAAGAGTAACATTCAGCTTCATTTATGCGACAGTAACGTATTTCTATATAGCTCCGTATAGTTGGAGATCACACCTCCATTTTTGAATCACTGACACACTTCATAAGAGCTGAACCAATTATAATTTATAGCATCTATATGTGCGAATGAGCTGATCCAACAAACACCAATTGACGCATGTCTGTGTGAATTTTCTGAGTGCAGTGCATCTAAGTTAATTTGATTTTTTTTTTTTTTACATTGCTTGTTTAATCGTCTTCATCTTTTTCATTTGATGTTATCAGGAAGTTGGCTTATTTTGTTCTTTCCTGCCAGTATGTCGAACTTAACCTCTTATTGTATTAAGCACCGCAGTAATTCAAAATTGAATGTTTTTATTTTTGTCCAATCAGATTCTACATTAAGTGTAAGTATAGTTTAAAGGGATAGTTTGGAATTGCAGTGTGTTACCTGCAGTAGTTGGTGTTATGCATGCCCCCAGTTTGAGGAGGCACCAGGAGTCTCTGTGTGGGAAGCTACTGCTGTGGACTGGGTCAGCACAGAATGTATTTTAGCCATCTAGGCCTACCCAAAAAAGGTCTGCATGACAAAAATTAAAGTCAGTTTAAAGGTAGAATCAGTAGAATTTGTAGAAGCAGTTTGTAAACACACCAGAAAGATATGGGGAGGGTCTCTGCCGAAAGAGATATCACCACACACTTCTAGTGGGTCATAAATCATGATTTAAAGGGATTAAGTTTCTTTTTTTTTAATTATCATTATTTTATTTATGAATTTTTTTCTTTTTCCACAACACATAGTACAAAAATAGACAAATAGACATGACAAACCAGAACAAAATAAACAAAGTGCCAGCTCATAGAAATATGCATGTCAGTCAGTGCAATGATTAAAATGTCCACAAGTGGATTGAGGGTCAGAAATAGAGTCCATGCTGCTAAGACAGAGTGAGGTCAAAGAAGGACAGAAAAAACATAAGAGCTGGCAGATCAAAGCACAATATAATACAATGCAATGCAGCGCAGTACAGCGCAGTCCAATGTAATTAGATCTATCAGACAGAGTGTACTGAATTTCCTCAAGATATAGTCGAGAAAGAATTTTTTAAAGCAGGTAGAGGAGACAGATTTCAATTCTCTCAGGATAACCCTTTTTGCTATAACCAAACCAAACATGAGAGCTTGTTGTGATGCAGAAGGAAGAGTAAAAAAGAAAAGTCAGAGCAACCCAAAATCATAAAACGACCATCAGGGTTTAGGTGTCTGCTGTATGTTACTGTACAAGGGATTATGGTTCTGAGTCTATACATTTTTCAGTTGTCGCATATTATTCCTTTAAGAGTTGGTTTTATTTGAAATATTTTCAACACTTTATTTTGCCAGAAAACTGCTATTATATAATCCAAGTGAAGCTATAGCAAAAGTTCAGTGAGGAAGACTGTCCTTAGTCCTATATTTTATTTCTGATTCATTCTGCATTGCACTCCTTTCACAGATACTCACTCATAATTTCCTTGCCGAGTTACTCATCTATCGTCAGTGTATTACCTACAGTAGATGGCAGTGAACATGCCCTCAGTTTGGAGAAGCAGAGAGGAGTTAAAGCAATGCACTGCTGTGGGCAGGATCATCAACAAAAGGTATTTAAGCCACTCAAAATAGGTCCATCTAAAAAAGCACTACAAGTAAAAGTGTATGCGATATTTTATTTCTCATTCATTCTCCCTTTCACTCATTCTAGACAAACTCACTCATAATTTCTGTGGCTGTGAATTGTGTTATCAGCTGTTCTCATCAGCTGGTCACATCTGTCCAATAACACAGCTGCACACCCTCATTGTTAGCCTATCATCTTCCTGCAGTCTTTTTAAATGTGATTTTCTCTCCGCCCTTAGCGCCTTCATGCTGCTGTTACACGTGCTTCTCTGCCTCCCCATCACAGCCCAGTCTTCGCAGATTCATCACCCTCATCAGCCTCCCACTCTCAGCAGAGTCCTCCACCAGGGTCTGGACTCCATGGGGGGGATTATAATAAACTTTATTTTATTTACTTGCCTCTCCTGATTGAAATACTGCTTTCCCCTGACTCTTTTACCTCGCAGAACACAGGGGTAGCTTGTCTGTTGCTGCCTTTATTGGTTATTTAGTTTGTGTTATTGTGTGATTTAGTTATTTTATCAGGTAGTTCAGATTCACCAGAATCACACAGTCAGTGAGGCAGCGGCAGAAAAACTGTGTTCTGCAAGGTAAAATGACTGACTTTGCAAGGAGTATGGTTGAATGATATGGCTTATGTAATGATGGTTTCCCATTGGATAAGGCTGTTTGACAGCAAGGTAAAGTGGTGAAAAAATTCTAAACATAGCATATATAAGCTAATAGTGATTTTTTGAAAATTGACATTTTTTAAGTGGCTAAAATAAATTTTGCTGCTGAGCCTGTCCACAGCAGTACATTGCTTAGCTTCGCTCTCAACTTTTGCCTTACCTGCTGAAGCATCTCTGAACACCAGTGTGCCCTTACCAGAGGGTGAGGAGAACTGGAGGTAGTGTAAAGTTAAGCCAAAATGAAGACATCTACCTCGGATTCAATTAGACTGGGGATTTATTATCATATAATGGGGCAGATAAAACTTCTGAATCACAAGAATGTGCTGGGTGTCTTTCTGATCTTTATTTTAATGAGGCTTAATGAGGTATGCCCCCCCTAATTAGTTCTCCCTTAACATGTCAGAGTTTCAATTCCACTGTTGATCAATGGGGTGGAGACGAGCCATTTCATTTACCTCAAGGCTAAAAGTGTCAAACAACATTTTGTGGGAATCCCAAGCTTTAATGATTCCAAACGCAAGGGCTGTCTATGCATCTAGAGCCACTAAGCACACAAGATAAATGCTTAAGAAATAGCAAGAAAAGCAAGAACAGACAAGCCAAGATGCGTGCATGCTGCCGCCGATACATGTGAGCGGCCAGGCAGGCTCATGGTTACAAATCCACACAAATGCCTTTCGTTGATGGTGTCAAGATGTAAAGCTGAGGATGTGAGGGGTTACAGATGCCACCTACACCATGATCACAAAGAGAGCTCTGGTTGAGTCTCTTTCGTCGACCATGTTAGACTGTAAGCAGATGAAACATTCCCAAGGGCATTGTGGAACAATGCTGAGATTGGAAAAATCTGGGTGCTCTGGGATCAGCACATAACATGGGTGAGGCTGGTTCATCTTTGGACAGCAAAAAAAGAGGATGATAATCGCTTAATGTTTGCAGAACTCAGCCCCACTGAAGGCAGGAGATCTGTGGGCAAAGGCACAAATTTAGTGTTGGAAAGCAACATAAACTTACTGAAGCACAATTCTGAAATTTACTTGAGTGCTGGGTTATTAGCATAAGGACAATAATTACAAAATAAAGGTGTCACAAACAGTGACAGAGTAGAGTAAATGTTGCCAATGTTCTGTTTGGTCACAGCCGGAACAGTGCCAAAATAATGTTTCCATCGTTCTGTTAATGTGTAAGATTTTTATTTATTCAATTTGATGAACGTGCACATTTCACAGCTGAACCATGCCACAGTGGAGTGAGAAACATGGCAGTAAAATAATGATGTTAATAGCAAAAGTGCATGTCAAAGTGCAGCAGCGACTGGAGCAGCAAGCTTTGATTGAGCTCACTGAAGCCAGAGACAGACTGAAACCTGAAAAACACTGACTGCCTAATCATAGCTGTGTGTCACATGTATAACAAAAAACACTTTGCTTGACAACAAGTTCTTTTAAAAAATGACTTAACATGGTGATATAGGACTAAAAAGCATGTAAGTGAAAGCCAGAGATGGCTGGTTATTGATTGTTATGAATATTTGATCATTTAGCAGGTAGCCTGGTCACCATATAAAAAACAGTACATGTTACACAGGCCTTAAGTTGGCTAAAAGGCTCAGAGTTAAGTAAGTAGTCAGGGTATTAATTACACAGCTCTCTAAAATGCTTTAATTGGTCAATCAGAATCAAGTATTTAAATGTCTGTTATGTCTGTATAGCAGACTGTTGCTATTAATAACAGATTGTTGCTAAGGACGCAGCTTGGCTGGGAGGAGAAATACAATCATCTTTTAAATCAAGAAAAAAAATAATATTTTGTGTTCTATGTATTCTATGTAAGTAGCTGTGTAACAAGCAGGATAACATACAATTAGCGGGCCATTATTGTGAAATAATCACCTTCAGGATGACTCAAGACTCCTCTGCTAATAATGACCTGGGGCCATATTACAGACACTTTCTAATTTGCATAGCCTAACTGTTTGGTAACCATGGTAATTAGGATTAGGAACAGATTTCAGGGGGAAAAAACACAAAATACATTAGAGATGGATATTTCAGTGCTCCTTCCTAATTTCCTAACTAATTTAGCTCATTCTTATGTAAACTAAGTTTCCCCTTTCCACCAGTATTAGTAGCTAACTTAGTAAGCAATTGATGGTAGCTAGTGTTAGTATAATTGTAGTGTCAGCTACCAGTCGGCAACAGTAGTATTTGCTAACAGTAGGTAACGGTAGTATTAGCAAACATTAGGTAACTAATATTTACTAACAGTAGCTAACAGTAGTGTTAGCTAACAATTATCCCCTTGGGGACATTAAAGAACCTAACTAACTAACTAACTAACTAACTAACTAACTAACTAACTAACTAACTAACTAACTATTTGCTAACAGTTGCTAGCAGTATACTTGTTAGCTAACAGTTGTGTAACTAGCTAACCTGTTTATTCCTTATGGCTGCTCTTTCATTGTTTTTACATAATGCTGGATACAGCAGAGGCTGTCTGCTATTTTAGCTAACCATCTTTTAAAAAAATCTCCCAGTTTAGAATTGTTATAAATTCTCATAATCTTTGGATTTCTCTACAGATAACACCAATACCTCATTAATCAATTAGACTAGTGTTAGCTTCTTGAGATGAGAAAAGTAGTGTTGGTTGCTAGGTAACAGACATAAAACTTGCTAAGCGATGTTGGATTGAGTATTTAGGATTCCCCAACCTGACATAAGATAACATAGAATGACATAGGCTGAAGATAAGATAGAATTCCTAAAGGTAGTTAGCATTTGCTTTTGTAACCAAATTGGGAAAAATCAACTTTTCCTATTTTTTGAGATAGGAAGTTTCTGTCATACGGACCTGCTCACTGTACACTCCAGTCTCCAGCCAAGCTTATAAATTTGGTATAATATTAATATTATCCCTACCAACTTGAGTACCCGCAGACCCCAGAGATAGCCTGTAGCCTTTTGTCATGTCTCACATATGCTTTATTCTGTCATTATAATTTTCCATAACTTAGTATAATTGTCTTCTGTTTCTGTTTTACCTGTTGCTTTTTAAAAATACCAATGTCAAAAGCACCCAACTCTGCCTGTGCAGTTTTAATAGATGGGACTACTTTTTGAGTTCATGTTTGCCATGGGTTCTAATTCAAAGTAGGCTATTACAGACTATCAGGGGGATAGGAGCACTCTGTCAGTCATTTTGAAGAAGACAGACACAGATTGAGCAGAAACATTTCCTCATGTGCTCTGTCTATTTTCATTTTACAAAATATGTAAATTAACTAACTTTTGGCACCTTTTGGTGTCTCTGCAGATGGTTCTTGAATGGACCATTATGATGACAAATAAAATCACACACCATTACGCATGTCAAACACGGTGACCATGCATGACATCTTCAACATGTCAAAAATGGATTTAATTTAAGAAAAAAAAAATCATCCTCATTGGCAGGATAGCTGAGCAGCTGTTTTCATATTTGAACCTCTAACAGACGTTTTGTTTTCCTTGAGGAAAACTACAGTGCATCATGATGGACAGGTCTGTGTGTGTAGAGTGTGAAAGTATACACGTGTTTGGCAATGATTGCCACAGCCGCTTCAAAATATTATTGTCTAGCCGAGTTTGAAGCTTATCAGGAGTTGTACATGGATAACACTAAGCCTAATTTTGTTGTCTTTGTCTGAATTACTTTGAAGTCTAAACCAGTCAGAGAGGAAAAAACAAAGGCCTGTTAGTTCTGCCTAAATGCACTTATTGTGACTCCTTTCCAAATTAGGCCAAAATTTCCTATATTGTTTTCCTGATGAGAGGAAATAAAAATAAGATGCCCTGTTAACTCAGCCTGAAAACAAGTATAGTGATTAACATGTATATGTTTTTAATAATACAGGTCAAGATAACATAAGCTGATGTAGAAATGGCAGTAAAATGGTTGGTTCATGTTCATTTATACGCAAATTAACTCTTTATTTATTTATATATATATATATACTATATTTATTTATTGATAGGGCTAAATGTGAATTAGGTCATGATGGTTCGTCATTTGTAAAAAAGTGAGTCCCTGGAAAAAAGTTTGGGAAACACTGATCTAGACACTCATCATGCATCCTTATCACGTTATTTATTTATGCATTATTATCATTATTTTTTGTGATTTATTATTACTTACTTTTCCTTTGCTGCCATTTCAATTCTTATTATCGCTGATATATATTTTTTTCGTTAGGTTTGTTGGGCATCATTTCTATTTTGTTGTTGCCATGCAACCCACATTAACCTGACTGTACATTATCCTATTGACAAGGGTGATCTGGTGGGGGGAGGTGTAGGAAGGGATTTGGGTGTAGCTGGGGGTGTAATGTATATTGTGTGCTTTTGTTATAATTTATATGTGGAACCCAGGAAAAATAGTTGCTACCGTGCAACAAATGGGGATCCCATCAGAATAAATAATAAACATGTAACATCTTCTTAGACGATACATAACAACAATATAAGCAATAGTAGGCTAAATGGCCACAAAACAAACAAACTTCTTGTGCTGCGTTCGGGACCACGTAGGAGGTCGGAATTTCCCAATTGAAAATGTACAAATTCCAAAATCAAACCGTTCCAGGTACATGAAGCAAAAATTAAACAAAAATGCATGGCTGCCTGTTAAAAATATATGGCTTTTTTTGACACTCGATTGAACCCTCAGCGGTGAAGCCTCCTTGCATAAACTACACAGAGGAGGAAAAACGCACCAGGTAACAGAAGCCGTTAAACATTTTATTTTACTTACTATTAAAAATAATATCGGTGTCATAAGTTATTTGACATGAATTTACATGCACAACAGGCCTTCCTATATGACAGTATATTAATGTAGGCTTCAAGCTGAGTTCACAGATAGGAACTCTGAGTGGCGTTTCATACTTTTTCTGGTAGTAAACTGGATAAAGTCCGACCTCCGACGTTGTCTGGAACGCCGCATTAGA
>JAJHUR010100151.1:0-21669 GCA_027495735.1 Lutjanus campechanus | reverse complement strand
TCAGGATGACTGACCATCAGGATAACTGACCATCATGATTATTGACCATGAGGATAACTGACCATGAGGATAACTGACCATCAGGATGACTGACCATCAGGATAACTGACCATCATGATTATTGACCATGAGGATAACTGACCATGAGGATAACTGACCATGAGGATAACTGACCATCAGGATGACTGACCATCAGGATGATTGACCATGAGGATGACTGACCATGAGGATAACTGACCATGAGGATAACTGACCATCAGGATGACTGACCATGAGGATAACTGACCATGAGGATAACTGACCATGAGGATAACTGACTATCAGGATGACTGACCATCAGGATGATTGACCATCATGATTATTGACCATGAGGATAACTGACCATGAGGATAACTGACCATGAGGATAACTGACCATCAGGATGACTGACCATCAGGATGATTGACCATGAGGATGACTGACCATCAGGATAACTGACCATCATGATTATTGACCGTCAGGATGACTGACCATCAGGATGACTGACCATCAGGATAACTGACCATCATGATTATTGACCATGAGGATAACTGACCATCAGGATAACTGACCATCAGGATAACTGACCATCATGATTATTGACCATGAGGATAACTGACCATCAGGATAACTGACCATCATGATTATTGACCATGAGGATAACTGACCATCAGGATGACTGACCATCAGGATGACTGACCATCAGGATAACTGACCATGAGGATAACTGACCATCAGGATAACAGACCATCAGGGTAGAGACCATAAAGATAACAGACCATCAGGATGACTGACCAGAGAACCCTTTTTGGTTCGTGATAGAACCTTTTATAACAGTTCCACTTGTAATCCTTTCAGAGGGTTCTATATAAAGGGTTAACCAAGGACCATCTCTGAAAGGTGTCACTCAGAACCCCCTATGGGAGGTTCTTCAGAGAACACTTTTATGGTGTAACTGTTCCACCGAGAACCATCTACTATTTAGAACCTTTCCACCTTCTAAAGGTGGTAATAAGAACCCATCCAGGGTTTCACCCGAGAACCCTTTTATGTTCCGTGGTTTTCATACAGAACTCATTCAGGGGGTTCTACCAAGAACCTTTTAATACATTAAGGGGTTCATCTAGACCATACTCAGGGAGGTTCTACAGAGAACCTTTTTTACACTCCAAGCGTTTTTGTCTAGAACCCACTTAGGGTTTTTTTCCCCCAAGAACCTTCTTATATTTGAAGGTTTCTTCCAAGAACCCTTTTATATTCTTAGGGTTTTATCAAGAACGCACCCAGGAGGTTATACGGAGAACCTCTTATTTAATTCCAATGGATTTATCTAGAACCCACCCTGGGTGTTCTACTAAGAACCATTTTATATTATGTTACAAAGAACCTTGAGAAAAGAGTTCTTCAGGGATTTCAACAGCACCTGGATAAAAAGGGTGCTCAATGGAACCCTTGGTCATACAAAGAATGCATGACATTTTTTCTTCTTCATAAAAGGGTTCTTCAGAAGCAAATGTTCTGGGTAGAACCTTCAGCCCTTCAGGAAGAACCCGTTTGGAACCCCTTCTGGAAGCAGAGACTCCGACAGATCCCACCACTTCCAGTCAGCCTGTCTGTATGCACTTCAGCCTGCACTTCAGTTTCAACATGCACTGCATGATGGGCACTTCATTAGAGGTGTGAAGCTCATGTGACTAATGTCATGGAAGTGTGATACAAGCATGTGTGTGTCTGAGCATCCAGAGGCGTGTGTGTGTGTGTGTGTGTGTGTGTGTGTGCAGTGAAGGACTGCGAGTGAACAGCGGGTCTAAAATTAGAATCGGCGTATTGACGTGGAGGGTCATGTGAGTGTGAGTCTAAAAATAGCGCGGCGTTCAGGTGCGTAGGAGTTCCTCCTGATCAAACACGACCCGACCACTGAGAAAAAAGAAAAAAAAACACCAAACAAAGACGCGGCGAGGGGTTCTTTCACAGTCTGGGCACGTTTCTGCCTTGATCCACATCTCTATTTTCCCACAGCCTCTTCGCTGACATGTGAACCTGGTGAGACTCCGTCAGCCTGGTGCTCCGTTTGGCAACGCGTCCTCTTTTATAAACAGTCTGAGGAACTCCAGAGTAGAAATCCATGCTTTAGCAAAACACACCATTAGCAGAACGTGGAGGATTTTGGACGGGCAGATGCTGAGACCCACATTCGATCCTTTTCAAATAAATACAGCCTGGGAAACGATGTTCAAAAATAAAAATGTCTGAAACCTGAGGCAAATAAAAAGTGTAGTTATGGGTGCAGGAGTGTTAGCTGGAGATGTCTGTTGATGATAAGTGTGAGAAATGATAAAACACCATAGTTCAGAGTTCATGACAAATTCTTAGACAGAGTACTGAATACAGTGTCTGGCTGTGTGGAGTCTTTACATTACAAGCTACCTCTAAATCCACATTTAATCAACACAATGCAACAGAATATACGTTTTTAATGACAGACTTGAGCACAGGTGTAATCAAGCAGGGAAAACACAGGTGTTACCAATGAAAAAAGTAAGTTCCCATTCCATTTAGTGTAGCGGAGCCTTTCTGGTGAGCCAACTTTACAAGAGCAGCACCCTGACTCTGTCTGACCTGAACTGAACGCAACCTTAATTAACATCATTAGTAACACCTGTGTTGATTCTACTGTTTCATGTCAAAGAGTACAGCGTATAGCCCTCCTTAGTGTTATTAATTACACCTGTGCTTTTCCTGCTTTGACATGTTAATGTGGCTCTAATGGCATTCTGCAGTTCCGTTCAGCAGGAAGCTCAGTGTCACTAGACCTTTTTTCACAGAAGTCATTTTGACGTGAAGAGGCTGGAAAGGCTCTGCTACACTAAAAGAAATAAGACGTAAATTAGTAACACCTGTGTTTACCCGACTACTTCATGTCAAAATGGCTGCTTTGAAAAAGGTCTTTCAGCAGCATCAACAGCTGAAATTGTTTTTCAATTAATCAATTAGTTAATTGACAAAAATATTATAAACATAAATTTCTATAACTGGCTAACTGTTCAGATGAGAAATCTGGAATGACTTTTCTCTGTTTTATACAATTTTAAATGGACTGGTAGTCTGACAAAAAAAACAATTTGAAGATGTAACCTTGGGTTTTGGGAACTATTGAGGGGTATATATAAATTTTTCATGGCATCTAAATTACTAAATTATAAAACAATAAGACAATTGAGCAGTAAACTGATATTAAGGCTAAGAGTCTACAGCCAGGCTGGTGGCTCTGAGTCCACATGTTGAGGCGTGTTAGCTGACATTTTCAGTAACAGAGGAGGCCATGAAAGTTCATTTTTCAATGGATTTTAAATTATCATATTGGCATTTTAGTCGTATTGAGCTTAATTTTATAATAAGTCTGAGTAAACTGTTGATATTCCCACTGGTCTTATCTTTTCATTATACCTTTGCATTTCCTGCATTACATTACCCACTTGCTAGCTTGCTAAACTGTTAGCCTCAGGGGCTTCTAGCTGCTGACAGTTGCTGTTGCCTAGCAGTGGTGTTCTCATGACTTTACCACTTGAATGCCGAGCACATCATGTATAAAACCTCCCAAGACTCACATGTTCCACTTGAAGGCAGCAAGAAACACAACTGTGCCTTGAGCAAAATGCTAATGTAAGCATGCCAAAATGCCCAGAGTGACAATGCTAACATGCTAATGCTTAGCAGGTATCACGTTGAACACGACATCACCGACATCGTCGAAAGATGGTTTCTGTCATTTTCATATCATGCTTATGTTTGTTCAAGTGTTCCTTTTTCTGATCAATTTGATTTTAATTAGTCATTTGATGATATAAAAATCCCATGATTGGCAGCTGAGCTCTGCTCATAATTAAGTCAGCTGGCTGCGTGGGCGGGAACTCGATACCGCCTTCCAAAACTGGTCACTACTGCTCAGCACAAGTTGGCGGTGCTCGTATCTGGGAGATCTTGGCTTCGGTTTTGCACGGTGGGAGGAAGTGGAGAAGTGGTGCCCATCTTTATTTACCGTCACTGATGTAGCATGTTAGCATGTTTAAAATTTGCTAATCAGCACTGAACACAAAGGAAAGCTGAAAATGATGGGAACGTCATTAGCTTTGCAGGTATTTGTGGACAAATTAACATTAGGATTAATAATTATTGATGAGGATGCTACATGAAAAGTCAGGCGTTACCAAAATGATCACAATTCATCTTTAGGGGGCATAAAAGTCTGACATTTACTCAAACCCAGAAATGTCAAACTCATTAGAATTTGAATTCATCTAATAGTTGTTGAGTTATTTCAGTCTGGATCAAAGTAGACTGACAGACCAACATTGCCATTCCTAGAGCTATGCCGCTAGCATGGCTAAAAACATTTAATTGCAGCTTTAATATCATTGGTACTAATATCTAATTGCTTCGGAGGCTGCAGTAATAGTAGGTATGCACCAACTGCATCGTGCAAACATCCTATTCACTCCTCTCTCAACTCCTTCCTCCGGTGCCCCTCCTCCTACCCTGCTACCCTCCTAGGATGCTGCATGAGGACAAGATGTTGGTGTTACTGACTATTACGTAACAGCAGCTGAACAGAAGCCCCCAACCCTCCATTCATGTGACAGATTCAGACACACTGACTGCACTATACATAGCCGAGGACAGGAGTCAGAGTGAGGGAGGGAGGGATAGAAGGCAGCAGGGTAAGGGGTAAAATAGGGCAAAGGAGGAGGGAGAGTAAATACAGTTTCAAAGGGGGAAGAGAGTACAGCTTGTTCTGAGACACGTACGTGAAAGCTTTTTGGTTTCAGCTGTGTGTGTGACCGGGCCAGTGTGGCTTCAGCTGGCATGGTGCGTGCCTGCAAATGTACAAATATGTGTCTCATGACGTGTGTTTGAGGATTTATGTTCATTTTGACAGAAAAATGAGAATTAAACATTTTTTACGTGTAAATGATGCTACAATGGCGCGACGTGCCACCTTACACACCTAAGACGTGTATTACTTCAATCTGTAAGCACACACATCATTCAGTTTCTACAAGCTTCGCCCTCTCCTCACTCTTTATCTTTCCCGTTTGCTCAGCCTGTCCTCCCTAATGATGCTGCACCCCTGGCTGTTGTCCTGCATGCTG
Organism: Lutjanus campechanus; assembly: GCA_027495735.1. Classification (NCBI taxonomy): domain Eukaryota; kingdom Metazoa; phylum Chordata; class Actinopteri; order Lutjaniformes; family Lutjanidae; genus Lutjanus; species Lutjanus campechanus. The sequence continues at coordinate 16,501 of JAJHUR010100151.1, read as the reverse complement.
TGACCATAAACTCGTTTCTATTTTGGTTTCTGCATCACGCTTCTGCCTCTTTGCGGCTAAATTTAGCCTCCCCTTGCATGGGGACTAGACCGAGAGTGGCAGCGATGCGGCTAAAAATAGACTTTCAGGTAGAGCCCAGAGCGTGCTGCCCTCCCCTCTCATTTCTCCCTCTGCATCGCAGAGCAGCAGATTCTTCCCTCCATTCATGAATATTTATGGGGAAGTTTCTATTTGAAGCTGATGCCGAGCTAAAATTAGATTCACAGATCAAAAAATATCGCCCACGTCTTTCCCTCGCTGCCAGTTCACTTCCAGTTTTCTCTCTTCTCTCTCAGGGGAGTGAACATAGAGTTGACTTACTCATGACTCCAGACTGTTTAACTTTTACTTAAACACACACGTACACAATAATATTGTATTTTTGCACATGCTACGCATCAATATGTAAACCTCACATGATTCCCAACAGTGTAATCACAGAGATCTGCCTTAGGTTTATATGAATGAAGAAAAAGACTTCAATATGCACAGCAGCATCAACACCAAGAGGTTGTTGCCACGGTAACAAGAAATGGGGATAAAATAAAAGATAAACTAAAACAATTACTTCAAATTGTGTACTGTCTTTGTCAGTTCATGTGCGACTGTGTCAGAGAGACATTTATTTAATTGTGGGGGATTATTTGTGTTATTAGTGTACTTAGATTATATTTAATTAATTTTATTCCTCACTGTGTGAACCCACCGCAACCAGTCACACAAGTGTTTGGATGAACATGCAAATCAAAACCTAACATGAACGTTGTAAATTGAAATGGTTTTCACACGGACTGGGATCTTTTCATACTGGAAAATCTTGTCATTGCTGTTGTGCAGTGTATATGTACTGTCTTGTAACTGTCTTTTTATACTACAATATTGTTTTTCTTGGCAGAAATGTTTTCTGTTTCCAAGGAATACGGATGTAAATTTGATTATAGCTAAATGTGGAACAGCTAAGAAGCAGTGCATTGCCCCTGTCAAATAAAATAAAATTAAACAAAACAAAACAAAATAATGTAAAATAAAATAAAGTATTCTACTGTTATGGCCCGGGGGCTGGATCCAGCCCTCTGAAAGGTTCCATCATTAGCATGAAATATTGCAATTAAAATTTAACAAAGAAAGTCAGTATCATTTTTCTTAGCATTAACTGTGTCGGGCCTTTATTCTGAAAGGGGTTAGTGCTGTGTCATTGGTGATGATAATAAACTATATCTTGTATATCTGTGTCCAGGATGCATGGCATACTGTAAAAAAGTTTTGGACTCTGCCAACTAAAATAACTGGCCAACAATTCAATCACATGGCAACTCAGAAAATGTGACCAACAGTAGAAGTGCATTACTGCATTAGCCGCTATTAGCTCTTAGAAATCCATAGAAATCTAGAGATTTGGCCATTATTAAAACCTTCTGTAACATTTCTGTTTGGCCCAGGCAGCCTGACCCCAAGCAAAATAGTTGCCCACCCGTTTTAGATTCATACAAAACATAGCAGGTTTATTTATATATATATTTAATGAAGACAATAGAGTGAATGAGCACTAAAAGTGAGACCAAAAAACTTTCTTTGTGCGCAGCCTCTGAGCAAACACTTTAGAAAACATGCACTAAATATGTCAACTGAGGCATTTTGTGTTTTCAAGAGGTCAAAGGTCACCTTTCGGGCTGACAGGAAGCTCCCACAGAAGCGCCGTGGCTGTTTGGACGGCTGGTCTTCTAACATGACTCTATTGTCTCTGTGTGTTTCACATGCCAGCCAGTCGCACCACCCACCCACCCGCCCACCTCTTCTCTCCTTCTCCGACACCCGCCTCCCTCTCTCTCCTTTTTCTCGGTTTCAGCCACAAGTGATAAAAATAAACTGAACAGAGCGGGGACTTTTATTTTAAATAATCCTGTTGAGTGGGAGGGTGTGGTTTAATAATGCAGCAGATAAACTTGTTGATGAGTGATGGCTGATGGGTGTAGTGGTGTAGGCGCTGTCTGGGGAACTGGAGTAAGTCTCTCTGAGGACAGGGTCCCTCTACTGGGCTGTGGTGAGATTGCATGAGCTGGATATTCAACTGTAGACAATGTAAATACTGTATATAATAAAGATGAAATAGTAGATTCACTGATCAGTCGATTGATGAAAGAATTCATCGGCGACAGTTTTGAAAATGTATTTGGTGATAAGATTAACACTTTAAGCAGTTTGCCAATGAAAACACCAAAAACTAGTTGCTTTGAGCATCTAAAATATGAAGATTTTCTGTTTCTCTTCATCTTATATGATACTAATCTGAATGTCTTTGGTTTTGTTTACAAGTATTTCAAACTAGGTCTGCAACTAACAATTATTTTGATTATCAGTTAATCTGCTGATTATTTTCACAATCATTTAGTCTAAAAAATTGTGAAAAATGCTCATCACAATTTCTCGGAGCCCAAACTGATCTTGCAAACACCTTGCCTTTCCACAGGCAGTGTTTGGGTTGTCCATTCTGGGCTACTGTAGAAACATGGTGGTGCAACATAACAGCGTCCATGGATTCTTATTCTTATTTTCAGATGATTATACATTTGAAATTATACACTTGAAAACATGCTCATGACTCATTTTATTACATTTCTGCCATATCTGGCCAATATATCCCCTAAATTTTACAAACTCGACTTTAAGTAACAGGTAAGCCTTGTTTTAGCCTAGCAGTTGTTCATGACAAGGTTTTTTAAGGTTTTTCAGAAATTGTGAATCACTGCAACAACGAAAGGTCCTTGAGCGTACAGTCGTAAATGTACACAAAAAAATCTCAGACTGATGAGTACAGTAGTATGAGAGATAATCTGCGGAGAACCTCAAACACGCAAACAAACAAGCCACTGCATGATGGGTTGCACCTGGTGGAGATAATAATCAAAACTGACGATTAATGTGTTGAACTGTGTACCATCAAAACAAAAATTTGAACAACTTAATTTGTTTGTTTTTTAGTCACAATCATGGCCCTATAAGTGAGACAGATTAAAAGATGTTTTGCAGAGAAGGTGCAGAAATCTAATATAAAATAAGACTGGATATGGTTAAATACATCCATCCAAAGTTGGCATCTGCACTCACACACAGAGCTTCATTCAAATCACACACACACACCTGATTACTTTCTCTTGTCTAAAGACCAAACTTGGAGCCAACATTCCTGAGCATCATAAAGCGTTTTACAAAAAAAAAAAAAGTGCAACGAGAGAGGTGTGTTTCGGCGGGTGTTTGTTATTTAAGTGGCTGGCTGGTAAGAAGTGTGATTGATGGTAACCTGTCAGTGGCCCTGATACTCGACACCCCGCCTGCGTCACCGCCTGTCACGGCGACGTCAATCCCATCTGGGGAGCATTAAAATACAGGAGCTACGGGGCAGAGCGGGAGAGAGACACACAGAGAGATAGGCCTGTAAACCAGGGCAAGCTGTCATCTGAACCTTCATTCATCACTCCCGGGCCTTTGCTGTGACACAACCTGGAGGTAGAATTTGTTACACCAGAGCCGACTCGCAGGACCGGCTCAGCCATTTATTCAAAAGCCATTTAGAAGACGGCAGAGAGCTTTTATTACATGTAACACAGATCTCATCTAGTGACGCCTGAGAGTATTGCATTTCCCTCTATAATTTGAAGTAATTTCTGTTACGTGACAATGAGCGTGTTGGAAGCAGATGAAAGTAAATGGGAAAAAAGCAACAAACGTGTAAAACTTTTTTGTCACACTTTATTTTACAGTACACTAATAAGATCTAACATGCTGTACTTTGTGTCAAATTAGACAAAAAAACGTATTAATCAGTTATTAAATTAAGCACCATCTATTTTGATAATCAATTAAAAGGATGTAGTAATTCGATGGAGTAAATTTTTAAGAAAAAAGTTCTCTGATTTCAGCTTCTTAAATGTGAATATTTTCTGCTTTCTTTACTCTTTACTCTGACAGTAAACTGAATATCTTTGAGTTATGAACAAAACAAGACATTTGAAGACGTCATATTTTCTGACATTTTACAGGCAAACTCCTGTCGAGAAAATAATGAATCGATTAATCAGCAATGAAAATAAACATAAGTTGCAGCCCTAAATATGTATAGACAATATATGGACGATTAACTGGACTGAACTGTACACTAAAGTGTATTATTTCCCAGAGTTATGCCTTTAGTAGACTTTATTAGACTTTATTCATTCTAGGGGTAGATTACAACAGAGCTGGACTGTACAAGTGTATTATTTCCTATTTTGGGACCTGTATTATAATTTCTTTGGGACACATTAAACTTTAGTGTATTATTCCCCATTGTTGGACCCTTATTAGACTTTCTTTGGGACACATTACAGCATAACTGAACTGTAAACTAAAGTGTTGGACTTTCTTAGATCATAATTAGGTGCCAAATTACAACAGAACTGAACTGTAAACTAAAGTGTATTATTTTGCACTGTTGGACCATCATAAGACTTTATCAGAGGGTAATTATTGACACATCACAACAGAAGTGTACTGTAAACTAAAGTGAAATCATGTATCTGCTACTTCTTCATCTATAAACAATATGTAAAGCAGATTTACCAAATAAAGGCCAAAGTTATAAGGTAGAGAAACATTTTTCTATGAGTGACTCCACAGTCTAATAAGGGTTTAACAGTGAGAAATAATACACTTTAGTTTACAGTGCAGTTTTGTTGTAATGTTTCCTTAATTCAGAAAGTCCAATGAGGGTTTAATAAGGAGTCTAATACTGTCTAATACAGAACATATTTCTTGTTTTTGTCCAATTTGATACAAAGTACAACTTGTTTCATCATATTAGTGTACTTTAAAATAAAGTTCAACAGACTTTTTCCCCCTGCTGTGGTTTTTAAGAAATATTCCTATAATCAAGGCTGCACACATATCAGCACTGCATCTGCACATGACACATGAAAGATGTTCTGGAGCAAGCAAGGATTAGGATTGGCTTAACGAGACCACAAATTTCACACCCGCAGTTTGAGCGTCAACACCCTGAAGCTCAACACAAACAACAAAGTGAACCACGGACGAACCACGGAGGCGGTAAAGCTGACCACATCAGGAGAAAACCAGCAGTCTTGGAGTTAATTTCAGAGCCACAGTGACATTTTCACTGTGTGACTTACTGTGTAAAACAAGAGTCACCACCAGTGTGTGTTCTGAGATAAAAGCTGTCTGCTTGTTGTTGCTGTGGCCCCTCACACACAGGGAGAACCACCCTGTTTGTTTGTCTTGCCCTTCCTCTCCTTTCCTGTGACAGCATACTGATTTGGCTGCGCAGCAACCTGATGAAGGTGGTTGTATTTTTACTGTGTGTGTAACCAGTACACCTACATTAATTCACAGCAGCCTTATGCTGTATAATCCTTATTTAAGTCGTAGTTAAACCACAAAAAGCTGCAAGCTGTGTCTTAGTTTGTTGCCTCTTCTACGCAGCATGAACTCTATTTTGATTATATTGTGGCTGATATGCATATACTGAATATTTTTAAAATAATTATCAGCATTAAGAGAAGTAGATATATAGTCTGACAATTTGGGAATGCTGTTGAGAATTAAACAAAGGGATAAATATATCTCTCATGTCTGTATAAATACGAAGCAACAGCCAAGAGACAGTTAGCTTAGCTTAGCATAAAAACTAGAAACACACAAAAATTGGAGTGTAAAAAGTAGGACTGTTCCTATACTGGTTCCAGTATCAGAAATACATCTGATACAGCTGAAAAATGCTGGACCAGTCTAATATCCTGCATTTTATCTGTCATGAAATGGGACCCTTTTTTTCTTGATAGCGATCACAATCACACCCATGCAGGATAAGTAGCTGTTAAAAATAAATAATAAATATAGATACTTTTTTTAATGCACCGGTATCGTATAGGAAAAATGATAACGGAACAACTCCAATAAAAGACAAATTCACTGTTTTGCAGAGGTTTGTGTGTCAAACAATTTTTTGGTTGTGGACAGTAACTTCCTGGAGTTTCCGCTGATTGTCTGGCAACTGCTGGATAAGAACAAGTTTGTTACTGCAAATTGATGTTTTTACACTTCAGTTTTTGTAGAGATGAAACTAATGAGATATAATTTGTTCATTTGTGAGCTTCAGAGTTGCAGGCAGCCAAATTTTGTCACCTTTGGATGAGAGTAGCAACAATTAGTCAAGTTATCGATAAATCGATCAAAGGAAAATTGGTTGCCAGCTGCTTTGATAATCGATTAATTGTTACACCTTTTTTTCAAACAATAATTTCAAACCTTTGCTGGTCAGGAGTCTTTGGGTTTTGGACTATTTGTTTGACAAAAGAAGCTATTTGAATATGTCACTTAAGGCTCTGGGAAATTGTGATGAGCAATTTTTTTTGACATTTTTAGACAATTAATCGCTTAATTGTGAAAATAATTGGCACATTCATCAATGATGAAAGTAATCATTAGTTGCAGCCTTACTTCAGACAGAGCCAGACTGGTTGTTTGTGGTCTGTTTTCCTTCTTTATGCGAAGCTAAGCTAAACAACTGGTGGCTGCAGCCTCATTGTTAGTGCACAGACATGAGAGTGCTGCTGATCTTCTCATCTAACTCTCTGCAAGAAACCGAATAAGGGTATTTCCCAAAATGTCCAACTAGTCCTTTATCTGATTTCAGTAGAAGAACTCCTGCGTGGGCAGCAGCATGCAGGAAAACATCAGATCTGGCTCCCAGCCCTCCCTTTTTGTCCCCGTCGTCCGTGTTACTGACTAATCCCCCTTGTTAAAAAACATGAGGGAAATGACTGCACACCACATAAATACTGCAGATCCTCCTCAAAGCATTCAGCAAAGTGACACAGAATTTAAAAGCAGAGTTTCGCTGTTATTATTTCAGAAAGTCCTCATGAATGGCAACACAAACAATAACCTTTCAGCCATTGTATCAATTCACACCCAACATAAACAGAGCCAATATGTCAACCTCTTTATGTCCCAATGATAGCTAACTATAGACATTATGCAACTGCGATATCCATGTATGTCCATTGTTCAGAATCAGGCAGTGAAAAATGGTTTTAAAAGAATGTGACCCAATAGTTAGCTGACATAACAGAAAGGCAGGAACACAAAATCACTTCACTGACCTTTTCATAAAACAAGTCAGAGCTGAGCAGAGTTATGAGACACACTTGAGCCGGTGATGTGAAAAAGACTGCATTGTTTCTCGTGTTTGTGTTTGGTATCTGAAGAAGGAAACTTATGATTTCCTCGATCAAGTGAGAGCTGGTTTTGTTTATTTTTAATGCAATAAATCTGGACATTTTATTATCGAAGAAAATAAGATCAAATCTGTAATTGTATTAACTATAGTAAACCTAGAAAAGTGCACTCAGTGGAGTTTTTTTGTTCTAACATAGACACATGAATACAGTTGGAGTCTCAGCTGCTCAGTCATACCCAATTTATGTAGTGCCAATACTGTTCAGGGACCCCAGCATGCAGAAATATTTAGAATATAAACTTCATATAAAAAGTGCCTTTTTTTTGCCCCAAACTATAAGGATTTTTTCATAAAGTGGGCATGTCTGTAAAGGTGAGACTGTTGGAACCTATTTTCATACAGATGACTTGAGGTGAAAGGTGAAGGGACCCATTTGCAAATGGTTGTGTCAAAAATGTAGCCTAACCTCAGGGTGTTATTTAGCCCTCTTCACAGCAAGCTAGTATAATATATTTGGTTACCAATGGATGCATTAGTTCGGGGGCTTTCGAAGTCTGACCCTGAATATCTTTGGGTTCACGATTGTTATTTTATTCCATAGACACTCAACAACTGAGCCAATATAGCCTAAAATTGCAGTTTGATATATGTTCGGTCCAAAGGTTGGTCCAAAGGTATTTAGTAAGTTTTGATTCTGGGAAAGTGGAAAAAACTGTAAAATTCCTCAATCTCTGTCACCAAATCACACATATTTAAACTCTTCTACATGATCTCCTTTTGATATTTAATGTAATAACCAATGCTAGAAAGAGAACTGAAAATCTGTACTCAAGTACAAGTACTGTTACATTGCTAAAAAAATACTCAATTACAAGTAAAAGTACTGGTGTTAGAAATATACTTACGTAAAAGTATTAACTGCAAAAACTATTATTAGTATTAGTTACTTTTAACTGTTGCAAATTTTGTGATTTTTCTTTAACCAATAGTTAAAATGCTTTTTTCTGTATTTTTTCCTCATTTTTTTTTCTCATTTTAAGTGTAAATTTAATTGTTCTTATTCAACAAACGGCTCTGCCACACAAAACAATGTCAAATAAGGTGCAATTATATCCATGTCTATTGATTAAATATCCACGGATACATTTTTAATTGGTTAAATTCATAACAGAAATTAATTGATTAATGATTAATCACTAACATCCTCGCTCCAAATGTGTGCTGTCGCAGCGTTTTGTTTTGTTTTTCATTTGCATGTCCTGGTTTTCATTGGCCCCGTTTGTGATCAGATCACCTGATTGGCTACTAAAATGCAGATGAAAGGTTTGGATATTAGTTCAAATTGTACTCAGTACTCAACTATAATTTTAAAAGTAACTAAGCAGATTACATCTTGTAATGTATACTTAAGTACAAGTAAAAGTTTCAATTCATAAAAGTACAAGTACCCCCAAAAAACTACTTAATTACAGTAATTTGAGTATTTGTAATTAGTTACTTCCACCCCTGGTGATAACTAATGTATATTGTTTAACTTCCATTCACTGAGCCTCCCCTGAGACTGTCTGGAGCCTGTTTGAAAACCTCTCTAGTTTCATATGACACCAGCATCACGACAGTTTAGTCTGTAAAACACTCACACACTAACACAACCAAACGCATGATACCCTCCAGGATTACGCCTGGAGGACATAACAACAAAGCCTGATAATAAAGTAACAAAGACTGTATTTGTTAGTTTATATCAGGCTTGTATTTGTTTTTTCACCACAGCGACTCAGCGTTAGCAGTCACACACATGCACACAGACGGCAGTAACAGGCAGTAAGACTTGTTTCAAAACCAACAGCTGGTCTGTAAATTAAATAGGTGTGTGTGTATGTGTGTGCGTGTGTGCGTGTGTGTGTGTGGTCACTGTCTTACTGTACTTAAGTCCGTCCACTGTGATTAAGTCTGAACAGTTTATTTTGCTGTGACTTGAACAGCTCAAACCAGGAGACAGACAGAAAAAGAAAGACAAAACTAGCTTGTGTGTGTTATGTCTGTGTCTGTGAACGTGTGTGTGTTTGTGTGTGTGTGTGTGTGTGTGTGTGTGCAATTATTATCACATGTGAAGTGTATTCTCGGTGTTCCCCCTCTGATGGCTGTAATCAGCGTCTCGGAGCCCAGCCCTCTTCCTCAGATCTTTCCTTTGGAAAACAACACGAAGCCGTCATGACGCCTGCACTGGACTGCGAGCTGACCTCTGATGCACTGCGCAGCGTGAAGCAGCTGCTGTGGACGGTCTCTCTGTCAATCATCAATCGATTGATACAGTACAAGCTCTAGTTCGGTTCAGTATCGTGGTCCTATCGGGTCTCGTTGTGCTGGTTTATCTCCGAGTGGCAGAAAACAAGAGGAGAGACTGATTTGTCCATTTTGAATAATAAAGTTGATATCAGTGTTTTCCATTCTTTCCTAGAAAATCTACAGTTTGATTTTAAGTTGCACAAACTTTTATCAGCTGCAAAAATTCCAACCGTTTCAATGCAGTCAAATTGTTGAGAAATTCTTGCATTTTTTTTTGTGCCCGTTCTATAAAATTAGGCTTCGATAATCTTCCAGTGTAAACGCATCCCTTCGGTTCGACCTCTGCTGTTTGTCTTTCCCTGAGCGAATTTGAAAGCTTCTGGAAATTTGGCTTGAAAATAGGAAATATGCATTAAAGATAGAAAAGTTGACAAAAACTGAAGAGAAAGAGAACGTTACTAAATATTTGGAAACCTTGTTCTAAAAAACACCTAATTTCGCCGTTTGGACCATTTCTCAAGGATGTGTAGGCGTCCCAACCTCAGGAGTCCCAACACAGAAACAAAGCAATGTTCCGTGCTATGTATTTTAGCCACATAAAAAATCAGTTTAAGTGAAGGCTATATTTTGAATATTTTCAACACTTAACTTGACAGGTAACTGAAGCTGCCGTCCATGCCCAGACTCTTTGACAAAAACAGTAACTTTACCTCATAGAACACAGGAGTTGCTGTCTGAATTGGTTAGTTTATTTGTGTTATTGTGTGACTTTTTAGTGTCTTAACACGTTTAGTTTTGATCTAAACTAAGATGACTTGTTGCGGATCAAGGCGGCGGTAGTCCAGAAACTTCCGTGTTCTGCAAGGTTTTTGTCAAAGGAGTCTGGAGCGATATAACAGCTTCAGTTCGCCGCTGTTGAGCTGAGCTGAGACTTAAAGAGTCAAACCAAGTGGGAGCGGAGACGTTTTGTTGCACCCGTTTGATTTGGACAACTTTTTATTATCGGTTTGTGGAATTAATCGCATACACTCAATACCAGTGAAGTGTACAAAAGTTTAACTGACAAAATTTTGAAATTGGATTAAAACTAATTTCTAATAATCTATAGATGCTTACTCTTATGTGCTCTTAGTTGCATAGTCAGAAGGTTGTTGTGGATTTGCGGTTACAGTGGCTTAAAATCTCACTGGCAGGCTGCAGAATAATATGTGGACAGTTGGCCAAGAACGTCCTCGTGTACATATTGTACATACTGTACTGTTTTACAGTGTAGACCATTGTTTAAACTGGAAGTGATCTATAGGTCAGACATACACAATATAGGCTAATATAGCTTAAAAACACATGTCAACGCATGGAAAACCCCTGCAGATAAGAACGAGAACCAGTTCTGTTATTGTGCTGCACGACAGAAGCAGTGGTCATTTCAATAAACCTGAGTGAGCTGGACACCAGAAGAGATTTACGGTGAGTCATAGGAGTATCCTCGTCTACCCACGCACACACACACACACACACGCTGAGGAGTCTCTGTTATCCTCCAGGATCGTATAGCGCCGCAAAGAAAACAGTGAAGCGAGAGGAGAGGAATTGGAGGGAAATGAATATAAGTGGTGGGTCCGGAGGTGAGAAGACACATGAAGGGAGGAAGTTGAGGCGAGCAGACAGAAACGGGTCAGAAAAGTTCAGAAGTTGGTCTATAAAAGTGTCGTAACATGATCGGCAGACGGTATTAATGGCGAGGGTTCCTGAAGCGAGACGAGATCACAGGGAGAAATAAATAAACGAGCGATGACGATATTACTCAAACATGCTGGACCAATAAATGCACCAAAATATGTGACTTTGTCATGACAGCATCAGTTAAAGCAGCTACGAGGAACTTTCCCAGTGTTGATTTATGAGGCCCCCCAAAAAAAGCAGCGGTGGTTCCGCTGTAATAACCACAAAATATAACGTCAAAATAAAATTATCTACAGTAAAATCTCTTCCTGCTTCTTTTTTAACTGTCTAACATACCACTCACTGTGACTTTGCCTGGGAAAATGTAAACATAGACTCCTCTGGTCTGCATGTCGTGAATCGTTTTATCTGATTTTTAAGAGAATCTGACCCACAGACGTTAAGAATAACTCTATAGAAACAGACAATCTTCTCACTAATGTTCTCATTTGCTTATGTAGGTCTTATAGAGGCATCGGTATTAAATTGGGACTTTAATTACCAATTAAAAACTCCTTGTAGTAGGTTTACAATTTGAATTTAGACGATATTTAGATGTCTCTTTATTCTGCGAGTAGTTTAGGATGAACCTGATGCACACTTGATACCCGGCCGAACCTCGGTCAAATTTCTCTTTTCGGTTTCTTGTACTTATATACTATATGCTCGGCTCGTCTATGTTGAAAAGACAACAGAATTTTGAAGACGGTTAAAAGTTTGTTTGCGTTTTGCTGGGGGACCTGTAAAAGCAACATAATGTCATATCTTCAGTTAGCTAATGTGAGCAAAATGCTAACTAACTGCCGATCTAATGACTGATATAGATTTGCTAGCTAGTTAGCTAGCACTTAGCTAACATTAGTTATCAGATGCAACTTGCTACTGTGGCTAATGTTTGATGATTAGCTGGGCTTAGTGTTTTGCTACAGAGCAAAACGCTGTCTAACTTTCTAGCTAACGGTTCATGTAGATAGCTAGTCTAGCCTTGGTTGTGTTTGACAGTTATTTTTCCATTGAAACGTTGTGAAGTTGTTTCCATCTGAGTGTGTCCACAGTCTCTACAGTTATGTTGGCGAGTGCAGTTTAATTCTGATATACTGTTGCACCATATTGGGCAAAACTATGAGAATAATTTCACGCAATTTGTCTTTCTCACAAAGATGTTACACAACAATAAGCACAGATGGGACTTGAACATGTATAAAGCGGTGGGAGATATTTCCAAACCGAACATAAAATGCAGCTGACGCTTAAAGCCAGTCACATCTTCATGCCTGTATTCAGGCGCCAGTGTATTCTTTCCAACAAAGATGACAAGCTAATTGTAGATGCGTGTAGTTTCCCGAGTTACTCATGTACAGCAGAGTTTCCCAAACTTTTTACCCCTTCAGACGTACAGCGTCCAGCTCTGACACCCACTCTTACATGATTTTTTTTTTTTTAATGTTTGTGAGCCCCCTCCACACTAGAGGAGCACAGAAACACCAGTATCTGTATCTGAGTCTGTTCAACCAACAAAATTATCTGTCTCTGTATCTGTATTCAGATAGAAGACTCAAAGACTGCCTGCTTTATACTGGGAGTCATGTTATATCAGGCAAATGCTGAAGTTTCTAACCTAATATTCATTAGCAATACAATTTTGTTTAGTAAGTTTTGAAAATAGGAACTACAGTATTTCAAGTAAAAATTATGCTATGTTCAATCTTACTGCAGTTCACAGTACTAGAATATCATACATGCATAACATAAATACTATAAAAATAGTAATAATGTTATTGTATTAAAATTAAGTATTTATGTAAACATGTACCACGGTAAAAAAGCGGTACTCTGGACGTTACTGAGTTACATTTTGGAATATTTTTTTGTAGAAGAAATACGTGTTTCCCGTTGTGCTTTTGGGAATAACATATTCAGATTCAGGGGCATTCCTACTCCACACACACACCCACCCACATACACACACACACAAAAATTTATAGGTAAATGAGAAGGACGAGCTTGAGAGGATACACATAACTTTGCAAAGATACTTTGAGTCTTAAATCGTTTTCCGCACACAGTCTGTGCCTCTATTTTACAAATCACATTTTTTTCCCTTCACGTACCCCTGAGGGTACATGTACCCCCGTTTGAGAGGAGGGGATGTACAGAATGAATGAAAAAGAATTCAATGTTTGTCATAACATTTAAGTAAGAGAAGCACACATGTGGTCTAAATTTATGTGTTGAAATTCAAGTAAAAGAATGCAGAATTTCAACATTTTGCATCTTGCTTCATGCTTGAACACGGGGTCGAAGTATCCCGATGCCAAATATGACAGGAAAAAAAAAGGGCTCAAACTCTCTTCAGACACAATACCTTTGCATAGCACACAAACGCATTCAGACACACACACATACACACACACAGGCACATAATTGCACAATTATTCTGTCATGCTACAAAAAAAATATTCTGTCTGGAAATCTCGTTACTGGACAGTAAAGTCGAGGGGTTTTAGGAAAGCATTACGCCTGTCACAGTGAAAACTCTCAGCCACGACTGAACCCTCAGTGAGTGAACGTTACAAATGACCCAACACCAAAAATTGTGTTTGTACGTGCTGGTACGTGTGTTCGTGCATGAACACACACGTACAAGCCCACATGAAGACAGTACGTGTGTGTGCGTGTGTGCGTGTGTGTGTGTGTGTGTGTGGCCCGCAACCCAACACCAGTGGACCTGCTGCTGCTGTTTGTGAGGCAGACAAATGAGACTCCGTGACGCTCCCTGTGGGCCAGACCACCATTAGAAGCCACTAATGATTTAAGAAATGCTTTGGAAACACTTTCAGACACATTTATTACGACAAAATGATTCTTTGGCCGTGACGCCTCCTCCCCTTCGCCAGGACGAGTGAGAATTATGCTCCACGGAGGGCACGGCACGACTTAATAATTTCTGCAAATGAGGAGATTCATGTACTGTGACTGAAGGTTTAATTCATCACGGCCACATTGACCTGGCAAATTTAGATAGTAATTGACCTCTGGCACAAGTGGTGTGTGTCTATCTCAAACACTTGAGTTTATGTACACAAACTTATCTGAGCAAGAAAAATAATAAAGAGCTGCTTGACAGGGTTTGGCATCTAAAACATCAGCGTGTGCGCAACATTCACACTCGGAGATTTTGATAAATCAAGCGAGATGAAGATTTCTCCCCCCCTCCTCTCCTCCCAGGCTGAACTGACAGGAGAAAGTATTGGATTTCTAAGAAATGCACGTCTAAAGCTCAGCCTCGGTTACCTCACTCACATGCAACTCGCCAAATCTGTCGTCTTTGTAAGACTCTTAATTCATATTAAATTACTCTGCGCATAAATCACTCTGTCTCACTCCCAAACACCCAACAAAGCTCATACTTGTGTTTGCTGTCAGTGGTTCATTTAGAAATAATCTTTTTTTTCTCCCCCCTTCTCTGGCTGTCGAAGCGGGATAATGCTCTGTGTCACTGCCACTTCATTTTATACTTGGCTCTGTGCAGACAGCGTTGAGAGAAATTAGATCAATAGTGTGTGGAAACACGGCAGGCTGTAAATGGTGGGAGAGCGGAGGGGAGAGGTAACATGACTCAACTAATGGGCATAATTAACTGGCGTTTAATTTTCAATCTGACATCAGAATACAGCTTCTGTGAGACGCTGTGAAGAGAATAACTTTTAAGCAAAATGTGTAATTTTTCATTTAATACAAAAAACACACACATTGACTCAAGGCTCAAATTTGATGACTTTAAACTCAACTTGACAAAAAGACTTGCAGCTTTAAGTGGACTTTAATATCAATGTCTCATGACTTGACTTGGACTCGAACCATTTGACTTTATAATACTTGATACGCCAAGCCAAAAGATTAAAATGTTTTTTTTTTTTATTAAAAAAGAAATATTGCTATGACTACTCCTGAATCAACTAACTTTGACACTATTCATGCCCAGCAAGTTGACAACTAATGAAGAACTCATGTGATGTTCACTCAAAAAATGATACCAAACATTTTTGTTCATTTGCTAAATCTATGAGGTGGTCAAGAAAAAACAAATTTCAGTACGCCCATGCAAAACACGTGAGTCAAAAATTACAGGCGGAGACGAAACAACTTGAAGTTGCAGAAAGAACAGAAAGTCAAAATCTTAATAAGTAAGTCAAAATGTTGAGGTAAAGTTGAAAAAAACACGTTGAGAAAGAATCTGAAATGGTATTTCAGCTTCATTCTAGACATTTCAACTTTATTCTCAAAATGCAAAACAAAACAAAAAAATCTTTCTCCTCTCATTTTTTCCTCATGCCTTTCACTGTTATTCCTCCGCATTAGGATAGATCCTGCGGGGATCATGACGTTAGTTGATGTAGATGTTAATTGTCAAGATATTTCAGTCTGGACCAAAACGGTGGGCCGACGCCCTCGAGCTGCGCTGCTAGTACGTCTAAAAAAGTTCCATCATGTTGTTCTGAGCTGGCAGATACAGACTAAATGTGCCTTACAGACCACTTTTATAGCCTAAAGCCAATTTCAGGTTCATAAAACAGAAATCAAAGGATAAATGAGTGCAGCAGAAAACATCAAAGCCAATAAAGCTGCTAATGTCCCAGGTTTTCAGAGGGAATCCTCTTATCTGTCCTGTTTAAGGAAAAGCAGGTGTTACTGTACCTTTACAGCTGAAAGTTGAAAGGAGAAACCAATAACCGCCACTGAGGTAAAATAAGCCGTCTCTTCTTATCTTAGTAGTATTCTGTGTCTCAAGAGCAGATGTATTCAACACCTCAATTTGTATGGTATCTGTTGCTCTCACAGACACGTAAAAACATGCATCCCCTCGCCACATATCCATCTAAGGAGAAAGGGCTACTGTTATCTGGCTGTTGTCTTCGGCGGTTAACTGAGATAATTGGGCTTTAAATCACCAACCAAAGGCACACGAGAAGCTCTGGGTTTGATGTCAAAAGCTGCAGATTTATATCCTCCCTACCCCTGCAGGTTCGTCCTGTCAGATTTTCTCATACCTTCGTGAGGAGTATATTGTATTCAAAAAGATCTCTGTCTGAGGGCCTATATCAGGTCTCTGAATGCCAACATATTACCAGCTCTGTGTTCTACTTCATGTGAATGAACAGATGCCTCGGTCAAGGAAGAAAGAGAAAAAGAAAGAGGAAGCAGAGAGAGAGAGAG
>JAJHUR010100150.1:7918-19866 GCA_027495735.1 Lutjanus campechanus | reverse complement strand
AATGGGGTGCCATGTTGGAATACATCAGTTTTCCTGAAAATATATGTATTAGTACCTGTATTAAGTAGTGAACGGAGCCTCAGTGAGGTCACCCAGAGGTGTCTGAAGAGTCGTTGTGAAGCTCAGTGTGGTGGCTCAGGCTAACTCCTAACTAACAAAAATGGGTGAAGAGGAGGAGCATGGGTGGAGCTGAGTTGGGCTGAAAGAGGCAACAACCTAGTGGCTAGCCTCTTCACCCCAAACCTGTCACTCAAAGCGAGCACACCCTTAATTACGTATAACTTTGAGACTTTATATAATTTAACTTGGTGCATTGTATAAAAAAAATCACCGCTCAAACAGTTGAAATGAACAGGGAAATTAGCAACTGAGACCAAAATCAGGCTGCAAACAGTTTATGTCTGCTGTAAAGTTGGTCATTTTAACATGGGTGCCTACTGGGAGTGACTCGCTCTTGGAGGCAGCCTCATGTGGCCAATCGAGGAACTGCAGTTTTTGGCACTTTAACATTGGCTTTGCTTTTCTAGCTAGCAGTCTTCTTCTGTGCCTTTTTGCTAGAACAATACTACATTTTTAGCATGTTATGCCAATATCAAATTAGTGTGATACTGTTGACTGGCTGGTGCATCATGTGTGCATATATGTATGCTGTTGTGTGCATGCAAGAAACATAAAATAACAAACTACTCATTTAAAACATTGCTTCATAGCCTCACTAATGGCCCAACGCCACAGAGTGTCTTTAAAACAACAATCTGTAACTGAAGATCTTGAACTGAAGCGCAGATGGAATCTACAAACATCAGATTTCTTACATCGTCTAACTTTGTTGTTGGATGACAGAGTTAGGTGCCACTGACCAGTTTGGTAACTTTAATGCAAATATATTATTTAATCAATGCAGTTCACTACAACAGCCCACAGAGGTTCTGATGTTCAGTTTTTGTTGAAACCTATTCAGATTTTCATGCTGAAGCCTAATGGTATTGTAAAGAAGAGGTCTTTGTAACATTTATTTTACCCTCAGTAACAAACACCCAACAGAATATAAGAATAATACACAAATAAATTCCAGGTAAAAATGATCCTTTTCATATTATGTAACAGTGTGAGGAAAAATAAACTATATTCACAGCAGCTGGTTTTATGTACACTCTCATCAAGACTTGATGTAAAAGACAAATGTGTTTGTTCGCACTTTATGATCATTTAATGATCTACAGGAAATTCAGCAGAAAGAAGCACCACAGCAATTAGCACTCAGAACCAAAGATGGCAACAGCAAAAATGTCATCCAAGTCACCCTTGGATGATTCAGTCCCACAATGGGCCATTCAGAAGAATGCCAAAGCGGAACAAGGACACAAACCATTCCCTCTGCTTTCATGAAAATCTCATAAGTGCTTCTAAGATATTGTTCGTGACTCAGAGACAGTTACATGAACGTTGTCACACCAATCAAAGACCAGTCATTGTTTTCAAATTGCTGGAATGAGACAATGATGCACATAACTCCCTGAAATCCTGTAAAGTAGCGTGTGAGATGCTGCATGTGACGGACAGATGAACGGACAGATGGGCCGAGGCGGCTCTGCAGTCCCTCCCCCATATCCTTTCTGAGGGGCTCAACAAAATAAGGAAGTCAAGTACTGCCAACGTCTCTGAGGTACTTGAGTGCTAATCTAAATGACATGACTCAGACTTAATAAAAGAGGCCATCAGTCTATTGAAGGAACTGAATGTTCATTGTTGGATGGTACTGATGAAACAAATTGTGCACCCTGTTTTACTCCGTACCAACGCAGAGGAGTCGGAGGAAAATAATCATATATTTAAAGAGAGCGATTTAAACCCACTCGCATCCAGAGTTGTCATACACCACCATCTTAGTTATACCCCTCTGCATCTCATATTTATGAACAAAGTTCTCTTTAGTGTCTGTATGAGACACTGCCAGAGAGCATTTTAACACATGGTTAACATCATGAAACGGTCACAGTTTGGGTATGTTTCGGTATCAAAACTACTTGATTAGATAGATCACTTTGGTTGGGTTTGATCACCAAAACTACTTGGTAAGGTTGACAGAAAGATCACTTTTTTTAGGTTTAAGCACTTAAGCACTTGATTAGGTTTAGGCACAAAAATGTCTTGGTTGTTTAGGGAAAGATCGCACCAAACAACTTGGTTAAGTTTAAGAAAAGATCACTTAGGTTAGGTTTAGGAGCCAAATGTCATGGTCATGGCCATGGCTGTGACCCCAACTGTCTCCCTGTTCTCCTTTTTCTCCCCCTCCTCTGTCTCCTGTTTGTCCCTGGGTGCTTTTCAATATGCTGTATTATGCCTCCTCATCTTCTCTCTCCTCCATCGACCAGGAAGTCGTTTCCCGTCCGCCATCATGAAGGATCTTACAGTTCCTTAAATGCACATGGAGCAGATGAGGAGTGAGGAGAGAGGATGTTTCAGAGAGAGGAAACACCGGTGTATCCTACATGGAAGTCTTTTATCAAGAGGAGTGATGTTGACTGGACAGTTTTGGTGATTGTCACCCTGCATCATCAGGACCCAAACAGGGAAATCAAATTCTGACTGACAGAAGTTTCTGCAGCACATTAATGATTCTAATGTGAATATTTATATTCTTTGGCGTCACAAAGAACTCATGAAAAAAAATAACTGGTTATCAGCATTATTAGTATTATTAGACTGCAAGTTGCGGCATGTTCTGAATAAAGACACGAGCAGGTAGAGACAGGGTGAGAAAGAGGCGTCTGATACAGTTATGATTCAGAGATTATTACTGTGGCATCACCGTCACACACTATTTAATGGACTAATCAGGAAACATATCTGTGTACTTACTTTGTAGTGTCATGTATATGGATCCATAGAGAATAAAAAGACAGTTATATGATGAGATGCACAGTCATCTTCTGCATAGTATCAAAGCAGCAGTTTTTTGTTTGGTTTTTATTTCACAATAAAATCGACAGACATTCTTACACAGCTGTGTGTGTGGTACTGTGCAGATAACAATAATGCACATAAATAAATAGTCTAAGTAAACAAATAACACTGATCTGTAGCCTATATGAATTAAAGGATTTAAAAGGAATATTCAATAATGATTAAAATCAACATTAGTAAGAATACTACTAACTACACTGTAAAACTAAAAGCTCAAAATAATTATTTGTAATAAGGGAAAACTTAAAATTTGTGCAAAAGTTCGATTAATCCATGAAGGAAATAAGGTCCCTTAAAAAGTCCCTAAAACACCACAAATATAAGTTTTGAGGTAAATGATTTATATTTTTAAGTCAGATTTTTTTAAAAGATACTGATGAATATTGAGTTTTCTGAACATGAAATAAAGTATAAAATATTTTTATACTTAAATTATCCAGTTCTGTTAACTTATGAGGGGTGAATGGAAGTTCTGAGTTGCATTTACTGAAAATGTTTGCGTTGGCTTAAACAATTGAAGGTTGCATGTAACACTAATATTTAAGCTCTAATAAACTCCAACTTATGAGTTTATCGACTATTGTTAACATATTTAGTCTACAGATCTAAATGAGTACTGTAAGGTGTTGAAATAGTTCTTAAATAAGTGTTTCTGTGAACAGTTTGACAGCTGATACAGCTGCAGCTCATCATCAGTAACTTTCAACGCTTCAGACTGATGTTAAAAGAAACCAAGGATTTTTCATTTCACAGCTTTGTCTCCTCAGTCCTCGTGTCTCTTCCTTGCATCTCACAATCATATCCTCGCTGGGATAAGACACAAAAAGAGGAAGCGAGTGGAGGAGATGAGGAGACAAATTTACGGAATGAAAAGCACCCTCTGTGTGTGTGGCTCTCCTCTCTCTCTCCCAGCAGCCAGAGGACCCGGTCACCTGCACACCAGCCTGATTGCCAGCACACCTGACCCTGATCAGCTAATCAGTCCACCAGTACTTCAGCTCTGGCCACTCATCCACTTGCTGCCAGATCATTGCATCACTCAGTTTGGTACCAAGCTCTCTTGGCCACTTTGTAATACTAAGTTTGTGTTTTTGCCAGCCAGCAACGAGTGCTCATGTCCCTGTGCTTTTCTGCCAGCTTGCCCGACTCCCGTCCAGCCACACATTCTACTCACCTAATCAAGGTCTCACCTCGCCTGCCACCCTACCTTCACCTTCACTCCCTGCTCAGCTCAACTCAGCCAAGCCATCCTCCACCCACACCAAACCCTCAACCATCACCATTCCGAGCCCTTCCTCACCTTTCATTCTCATCTGATGCAATAAGGTCCAGCCCTGGTCATCTACCCACTATTGTGTGTTCTGCATTTGGGTTCACTCGTACAACACAACACCAAAACTACTTTGTTGTTTAGGGAAAGATCACTTTGGTAAGGTTTGGGCACCTAAACGACTTAGTTAGTTGCATCAACATTGTACCATGATGCACATTGTAACATTATGTACTGTCACTTAAACCTTTAGATAACATTGGGTCTCATGCAAGAACCACTCATACAAGCAAATTTGTTAACTTGTCGTATTGACTAATTTTCTCGTATTTTGAATTTTCTTTCAGATACAAACACAATTTACAAGGTATAGACCTGTCGTAGAGTCATGTTCAGCCAGTCTGCTGTTGAAGTCATTTTGACTCCTGACACATGGGGCAGGAAGTGCAGCCATATATGGTATTATTGGGGCATTAACTATGTTAATTTACAAGTCTCATGTGCGTGCACTCAAATACGTACAGGTGGATCATTTACACAGTTATCTGAAGTTACGAGCATTTGTTGATTCTGACGTGCCGTGTTCATATGAGCCCTTCATACAAAGAAAAGTAAGAGAAATTTAAGATAAGAATACGAAAATGTTCTTGCATGAGGCTCATGGACTTTTGCCTTCAGGAAGAACTCAAACCCAGGCCTCCTGTGTTAAAGTCCTGTGTTTGTTTGACTCATAGACTCACCCCACCTCCTTCATATGTGGACTCTACATTACCTGACATGGATGTATTTACAGTGAAGTTACTTGAAAGGCTGGTGCCTTGTAGGGTACCTTGTGCATCTGTATGTGACTAAGCGTAGGTATCTGACAACCTGGGAATGAGAACAGGCTGATGATTTATATTGTATGTAATGATATAGAATATACAAGATACAATCTAAATAGAACAGCCACCCATAAAAGAGCTCAACTTTTTGGAAGTGAATCAAGCAGTCTATTAGAAGAAAACAACAGTCACCCATCAGCTCTCTGTAGGGACTCCAGCCACAGCTCTGCTATTAGTGTCTGCAACATGAAATATATGTCGGTGAAGATGTAACAATAAAATGAGAATGAGGGTAAGAAGACCTGGGGATGTAAATTGTCTGAAGCAGTAAACCTCATTCTGAAATTCTTGAAATTAACAGCCCGATCCAGCCTCTCTCTTTCTCATAACAAACCTCCTCAGACAGCTCTATTTTGTCTCCTCTTCTATTCAGACAGAATGAGAGAGAAAAAATTAGAGGCGACGTGCAGTGCATGCAAAATCTATGGGAGGAGGCAGAGAGTTAGAGTTCCAATATTGCTCTTGGTAACAGAAAGTGAGGTTAAAGTGTGAGATCACGCAGTACCACTGACCCAAGACATTAGACTCCTAGTGTCAGTAGACTGGAGACATTTCTATTTTCTTATGGTCAACTAATTCCATTAGATTGCACAGTTTCCAAAGCCTAATATATTGTAACACCCCGTAATTCTTGTCTATGACGTTTTATTTTGATATAGCGACCTCTCCTGTGTCACTTCCTGACTTCATCTTCCTGCTGCCCCTAATTATTCACACTTGTGCTCAATCACCTGCCCTTAGTTAACCCCATACATATACACTCCCTAGTGTGTGCTGCTCCACATTTTGTGTAAACTGCATTTCCACCGTACTTCCCTAGGAACTAGGAATCTTTAGAGGAACTGTGTTTGCACCGCAAGGACCAGGGTCTAAATCAATTCTTGGGGACACAATTTTACCCCTCAAAAAGTCCCTGCTCAGTTGTTGTGTTATTGCATGCAAACTTTGTTGGTCTTTATACCACAGTGAAAACACTGACAACAATGGGCTGAAGGGACCTTTTAGTTCCTTGAAAAGCAGTTCCTGGGTCTTAAAGTTGCAGGTCTTTTAGGTGGAAATTAGATGGCTTTAGTTGTTGTGATGTTTTACAGGAAGTAACCGTGTTGATCTGCTAACATGTCCTCATACCTAACAGTAAAGGTCGATGACCGATATTGTGCCTTAAGTACTTTACATAACTGTGATTTATGTCATGTGACATTGAACACGTGGTTAACTTACGTTATTGGTTGCAGTTTTGTTAGGTTTAGGTACCAAAACTCATTGGTTAGGTTTAGTAACATACTTAACTACAAACTTTCAATAAATCAATGTTGACTTTTGGTTTTAAATGAGACATGAACCCCAGTCTCCTGCCAAAATTACTATAACCACCAGTTAACCCCATTTATGTACTCCCTACTTTTCACTGCTCCCTTGCCAGATCGTCTTTGTTCTACTTCCCTTAGCATCAGCTTTTTTGGTTTTTGAACTTTGCCTATTTCCTATGTATGACTGCCTGCTCTCCAAGTAAAGACAGTTGAATTTCACACCTTGTTCTCAGTGTTGTGCATGAACACAATGAAAGAGCTGCATTCATTTAACATGCTCATATTTTTGTTGAACTGAACAGATCAGTTTGCAATTAATGAATATGAGTGTCATTCCCTCAAGTTTATGATCATCATCCAGCACACCTGGGGGAGGGCAGATTTGGGTGGTTAAGGATGTTTGGTGCATCTGGAGTTGAATTGTCTTGTTTTTTTTCTCTGAACAGAAAGTTGCTTCATGAGTCCCATTGTCATATATACATTTATATAGAACAGTGAGGATGAATCCCACAGATGCAGATCACTTTGGTTGGGTTTGGACACCAAAACCACTTGGTTAGGTTTGGGCACCGAAACAATTTGATCAGGTTTGAGGGAAAGTTCATGATCAAGTGGGAATCATCATTCAGCACACCTGGGGGAGGGCAGATTTGGGTGGTTGAGAACATGTGGTGCATCTGGAGGATTGCTATATATTGATGCATGAGGCCCATTGTCACATACATTTATACAGAGTACAACAAACAGTGAGGGTGATTCCTACAGATGCATCCCACTGGGCAGATGGCAGAGAGCAAACAGCTCACCCACACAACGCCATACATGCTAATGTCATTTTTATGAACATGGTGGCGTTGTGGTTATGGTATGGACAGGCAGAAGCTATGAACAACAAGCGCAGGTGTATTTTATTTAGGGCTGTCAAAATTAGCGCGTTAACGCGGATTAATCCATCATCATGATTAATCTGATTAAAAATTTTAACGCAATTAACGCATCTGCAGCGCAGAATGACTCAAAGTCCCTGAAACGTCTCTGGCAACGCATTTCGGGCAGTTTGTCCAAGTAGACTTACCGTCGTGGATGCCGCCGCACATAGACAAATGGGTAGTTGATTCAGTAGTGGCATATATTCATATATATGTATAATAAAGGCTAGAGTCTCTAACGGCGTCACCGGGTGGCCATCTTACCCCAGGCAAGCTCTCTGGCGGAGTCTCTGGTGTGTGAATGAAGGCGAGTGATCTGCACAAACGTAAATACTCGTATCTCGCTGAAATCTTGACGGATTTACAAACGGTTTGGTTTCTTACAAACGTTATTAACGTGGCTACAATTATGGATGTTTGACTGGAAGTGTAACAATTATCCATAAGTGCAGTGTTACAACTACCCCTCTGACGTTTATAACCAAACTGTTTGAAAATCGGTAGACAATTGAACAAGTTATGGTTATTTAAAAAGTATGCACCACTACAACACAATGTTATGGGTGAGCCAGCTGACTGTGGAAAGATGACCGCCAGTGCGGACGTGCGATTGCATTGGCTGGCAGCGCGGAGGAGACATCTAGCCTTTATTATACATATCTATGTATATATTCCCTTCTTTCTTGAGTTTGTTTGCTCATGCAAAATGAAACGCGATTAATATAGATTAAAAATGAATGATATTTAATCGTGATTAATCGAAATTAATCCACAGTAACCCTGTGATTAATCTGATTAAAAATTTTAATCGTTTGACAGCACTAATTTTATTGTTGCAACATGATAATGTGGCCACATGTCACAATTCTTGGAAGCTAAATGCATCCCGGTTCTTGCACGGCCTGCACATTCACCAGACATGTCACCCATTGAGCATGTTTGGGATTCTCTGGATCGGTGGGTATGACAGCGCATTCTAATTCTTGCCAAAAATCCAGCAACTTCACACACGAGGAGTGGTTGACAATAAAAAAAAAACTGTAGAGGAATGACAAGCTTATCTTTCAAAAGTTTCAAATGCATCAAAAATAAAATAAGTTTAAACAAATCAATGCTGTTTCATCAAGAAAAGACCAACTGAGCTGCAGAAAGATGTTCACCAACATTAAGCTATCAAACTGAGCTTTCTTTCTTTCTTCCCAGCAGCTCCTTCTCTTTATTTTTTTTGTTGTCTGACTTTCATCCTGTTAGCATGCAACCCTTCACCGTCCTCAGTGTCTCTTCTGTCCTCTGATTCGCTTCTATTAACCCGGAGGTGGGAGAGGAGGAGCAAATAAAACAAGATCTAAGAAGAATCGATAAATGTTTCATCAGATTTAAAAGACGGCGTTAGCCTCAGTTTTATGGATGCTACGCTACAGTTTCAGGGTGGCCAAGTCCTTGGGTTTAAAAGAAAGGTTTATGGTGCTGTAAACATAGCCCAATTCTCTTTTCCATTTCAACCACATAAAGTCGTGACAGATCAGTAAATCTACACGGGAGAGTGGAAGCTCTTTGCCCCTGCTCTTTCTCCTCTGCAGGTTTCTCTCCACTTTCTCCTTCCTTTGCAGTCAAGAGCACATGAAGGGTAAATGCTGGGATCAGGCTTCTTGTTAGCAGCAAAGAGATAAAAGATATAAACAGAAATGTGCTGAATACACACCATGGACCACACTGTTATTGTCTCTATCAACCACAGAAAGCTGTTAAACTACAAGTTATTAATATTCAAGGATATAAAGGACTTTTACACAATATATGACCACACCAGTCTGAATCTAGATATGAAAATGATCTTACGTTAATCTCACCTAACGTCTACCAATGGATCTATTTCTTTGACAGATTTGGAAGATGGATTTAAGCCATACGAAACAAGTGTTCAGGGGCGGACTAGGCTGGGAATATCAGATCAGTCCAGGCAAATATGCATATTCACTCCATCAGACCACATAAGTTTATACAGTTTGTGCTTTTTTTGGTTGTTTACTTATTTTGCCAGCAACATATCCTTTACTTTTAATTAAAAAAACAAAAAACAATAACCAAAATGGTTAAAAACAACCAAATGTCTTCAGTTTTAAAGGTGACAATTTTATTTTCATAATTAAAGCAACAGGAATAAAGATTCATAGATAGACGCACAAAGGGTTGGGAGGTTTTCTTTAAAATGTGTTCTAATTACCTGTTAAAATATTAAAAATTATAGTCATGGACACCACTGTAGTTCAGTTGGTAGGGCATACGCCACCTGTACAGAGGCTATCAAGCCCTCAGCAGCAGCCACTGGTTCGATTCCAGCCTGGGGCCCTTTTGCTGTGTGTCGTTCCCCCTCTCCTGAACCCGCTTTCTGTCTGCTCTACAGCTGCACCTATCTAATAAAGCCGAAAAATAATCTTTAAAAAATCCAGGTATCACAATATTGAAGTAATGTAACTTGATTACTTTCCGTTATGTGGTGAAATTGTTTAGCCAAATTTTCGCTTTTGGGTTTATTTGTCCGAACAGTTCCTCTGTTCTTTTTCATGTGCAAACGCACATTTAGACTGATGATTATTCTTTGGCTCATGTTTTTACCCACATACCACAGCAGCAGTAGCACTGACAGGTTACCAAAAAGAAAAGACAAAATAATGACGGAATTTCCATTTGAAAACTTTTTTCCCCTCAGGGCCTTTGTTAATGATAATTGGCAACTGTTGTAATGTTGGCACACTGCCCAGGATTGTATCATTCTTTATTCTAAAATGTATTTTAAAATTGTAATCCTGCTAATAATTCCCATTTTAACTTAATGTATAATCTGATCACACCTTTTTTGCTGGACCTGAATATAGTTACCTTCTTCTTATTTCCTGCTTACATAACTCTGTTACATGTAACCTCAAGCCAGTATGTATATACTGTACCTGCATGTGACATTTCTTCAGATCTCTCATTTATTTCACATTTCCATGCATACACATGTCTTGCTTTCCCACCTAGCATGGTGTTTTTTTAAGACATTATTGGTATAATCAACTTGGCAAAGGCAGTTGTGACATGATGTAATGTAGCATGTTTTTCTCGTAAAACACCAACCACATCATGAAAGTATGTGTAATTTTACAGCCTTTAATAGCACTTTCCTCCAGGGCTTTTGTCCTCTTAATGCACTCCCTCTCAGCTCTACCTTTTTATATTTCTCTGTTTCTCCTGTGATGTTTATTTCTTTGCTGACGTTCAGCAGTTCAGAGGGACTGTAGCTGCCCCCAGTGCTGGGTAACCCATTTCTTTTAACATTTTTTAACCCTGGCTTGACACTTCAGGCCAATCAGGTTTCAAGGCCAAGGAAATTCTCCCAGTGTTCTTGATGGCCAAAATAATCTGAGCTAAAAGGTACACTGACTGTTTTCAGGAAACAGGAAACCAACAGCAGTCAACACTGGTTTCTGTCAACCGTGACCACAGTTTACCTCAGTCTTAACCAAGAAGTTGTCCTTTTAACAATGACTTCCAAGGTTCCATAACCCTGACAAAGTAGTTATTTGAACCCAAAGCAGAAGTCTAATCCTGACCAAGTAGTTCTTTTGCCAAAACCTAACCAAACATTTAGTGGTCATAGAAAAGGAAATCATTTTTGTATCATGCTAAACGAGGATCACTTTCAAAGGCAATAAGAAACTGTCGTGTCTGCTGTATGTATTTTTTGTGGTTTAGTTTGGACAGGTTGTCAGTCTTTAAAGCTGGGGACACACTACAAGATTTTTGGCCAGATTTTACCCATGATTTGCATTTGGGGCTAGTCTGCGCCAGTCAGCTCTAGTTGGGGACAGTCGTCATGGCAAGTCAGCGCAGAATCTGTTAGTGTGTGATGTGGTGCAGACTGGAATCAGCAAGTGTGTGAACAGACTCCGCCCGACTTCAGTCGCCGTAATTCAAACATGTTTGAATTTTTTGAGCCGACTCTGGATGCAGTCGTGTAGTGTGTGATCCGTCATCTGCTGCAGTCCTTAAATGTGTGATCCCCAGTCTTTAAAAGAATCTGCTGAAGCCAGTCGTGTAGTGTGTGCTCCAAGTCTTTTCAAAATCTGCAAAGACTGTGAAAATCTTGTCGCGTGTCCCCAGCTTTAGATGCATCATCTGGAAATCAAAGCATGAATGTTTGTACTACACTGAAAAAACAAACTTGTAAGATTTACTTAATAAAATCCTTGTAACAAATTGCACTCACTTTTTATAAGTAAATTTTACTGCTGCAATATTAAGTACGACTCACTTGTCAGTATCAAGTAAAATTTACTTACCATTCACCTTCACATTTGTGAAAATATTAAGTAACTGTTGCTTAATTATAATCAAGAAATAAGTTATTTTTATTTAAACTAATTAAGTAAAGTCAATTTGTTTTTTCAGACAGGAATGTCACAATCATCAAAATATTACATAAATCTTTTTTTTTTTTTTTTGTTATATTTTTGGGCTTTTATGCCTTTATTTGATAGTATAGCTGAAGAGTAGACAGGTAAGGGGGTGAAGAGAGAGGGAATGACACGCAGTAAAGGGCCTC